>PVJD01016152.1:0-22158 GCA_004026545.1 Mormoops blainvillei | reverse complement strand
TTTGAGGAGCCTCTGCTTTGCCTACAGCAGAGCTCCTAATTTCGGCATTTCCTTTAAACCGTTCAGGAGAAAACACGCTGCACACTAATTGAATGGAAAGTTCATTTTCCCTCCGTCAGCCCTGAGAGGATGTGAAATCCTCCATGCAATGACAACACAGCCGTGGGCGCCCACCCCTGCGTGCTTGCCCGATCTCAGGCTGACTCAAATGCTGCCAGAAAACAGGGCCTGGCTGGGAAGTCAGGGGGTGCGTGAGCTTCTTCCCCTTTTTGGGTCTTAGTTTGTCCACCTGTACAGGGCACTGGGCTGGGTGATCAAAAAGGTCTCTTCCTGTTCCCCAAATCCCAGTATTTCTACTCAATGTATTTAGTGTACCAGGGCTTCTACGCTGGTTTTCCAGAAACAAAACAAAACAAAACAAAACAAAACAAAATGAAAACAAGAACAAAAAACCAAAAACAATACACACACAGACACACAGTTCCCCATGAGTGAAGGAGACCAGATCAAGTTCTGGTGAGACTGTGCATTTAACTCATGCCTAAAGACATGGAAGGAGAGCTAGAAGGGCGGCAAGACAATGAGAAGGACAAAATGCAATGCCTGTTGAGGTGCTTACTTCTCTAGCTACTCATGAGGAACTAGGAGATCAGAGAGGTTAAGTGACTTGCCCAAGGTCACACAGCCAGGAAGCGGGCAGCCTGGATTTGACTCCAGCTCTGCATGACTCAAAGTCTCAGTTACAGCGATGCAGGATTTTCTCGAGTCTTAGCCTGCATAAACTCTAAAATCCCACCACCACAAAGGGGAGTGGCTGCGGGCGTAGAGAGACTTCTAGGTCAGACCTAGATAGTCCGCAAGTCTCTGGACCACCCAGAGCTCTTTCCTCAACCTGTGGTTCTCTGAAGTCTCTAAGAAAGACAGTGAGCTACCTACCACACGCTCCCTGGCAGAGCACCTACTGCATGATAGGCACATGCTAAGCACTTCGCATATAATGTTTTCTTCATTGGTACATCTGCAAAGCCCATGTAATACATGAGAAACTGAGGCTCAGAGATGTTAAGTCCCTTTGCCAGCCTTGGTAATAAGCGGCAGAGCTGGGTGTCAGGAGCCCAAGCCAGGCTGATTCAGGGCCTGTGTCTTCTGTGGCCCAGAGCTGCCTCTTTCCAGGAGATGGGGGAAGAGGTGGGTGCTGGTGGTAGAATGTATTGGAACTGATGTATTGGAGACTAGGGGCTGGGAAGTAGGACGCTCTCTCTCCTCCCGGTCTGCTCCTTCCTCAGTGTGGGCAGCTCCAAACCCTGCTCATCCCACACTGCCTCAGAATCCTCCTCATTCTCTAAGGACCGTGTCGAAGCCCCTCTTCCCCTCCCTATGCAGGGCTGACCACTTCCACCCTCAAGTCTCCCGCCACCTCCTGCTATTCCAGTCCGCCTGAGCCATCCTCTCTTTATTCTTTGTCATTCCCCCTCCCCAGCCCTCACAGCCACCTAGCAGCTCAGAGTCAGAGGATCGGGGGACAGTCGGTCAGGAACCCAGGGCCCCTCTCCTCAGACCCAGGCGGCACCCTGGCTGCACACATCTGTCTTTCTTGAAGCTTTGGTTTCAGGGGTGGGGCTGGCAAAAGGGCGACTGGTGACAGAAGTCCAGCCATTCAGGGGTTGGAGGCTGTCCTGTGCAGGGAATCCGCAACTGCTGAGAGGTCCTGCTTCATCTGAGCGGCCCCACTGGGGGCTCAGCTTCAGGAGCGGGCAGACACCATGAAGCGCGGTGTTGGGAGCCTCGGATGTTGACCCCGCGAGGGGTGCTTGGATGGCAGAGGGAAGTGAAGTCTATGCTCCCTGCTGATGGACGAAGGGCGAGCAGCCTTTCCTCACCCTCCCCCCCTCCCCACCTTGTAAACCTTTATTATTTCTTGCTCCTGGCTGTCAGCAGCAACAAACTAAGATTAATCACTCGCCTGCCTGTCCGGACCCAGACGTGCCTACTGTTTGAAAACTCTCTCCTTTGCTATATAAATCAACGTGGGGAGAGAAAGAAAAACGGCTCTAAGAGAAATGCACCCCCAGCATGCGCCTATCAGCTCCACTGGACCCCGGCTCTACCCACCACCCACCACCCTCCATGGAGCCTCGGGAAGCACCACCAGTCGCCCTTTTCCCCGGCCCTGCCCGGAGACCGAGGCCGAGGCTTCCAGGAAGGCAGGTGCGTGCGGCCAGGGCGCTGCCCTAGCCATCAGCACAAACCCGCAGCTCCGGGCAAGAACCAGCCGGGGATCGCTACTCAAGTCAGATCAACTGTCCCACCCCCTCCTCTTCTAATTGGGGAAGGAGCTGGGGCCTTCTCACCATCCTTGGGACCGAGGGGAAAGGCACCTTGCCCTAACTGTGGAGCCCTTAACCTGGAAGCAAAGTTACTGATCAAGCCGCAGGCTGTTGTTCTACGGACGCAAGGAGGAGGCGCTCCCCGAGTCGTCAGAGTGCAGAGACGGCCTCACTGCGACCTGGAGCTCCTGACCCAGCTCAGCGCTCTGTCCACTCTGCTGCCTCCGTGGCAGTTTCTAAAGGCTCTGGGGAGGTCGGGAGAAGCAGAGACCAGCACATGCTGAGCACCTGCTGCGGGCCTCAGGCGGGGCATCCCAGCCACAAAGCATTCCTGCATTCCTGCATTCCTGCATTCCGGTCATCGATCCCTAGGGATCTGTGGGGGCTGCTTCCAGGACTCCCTTGGATACTGAAAATCTGAGGATGCTCCAGTCCCTTGTACACAAATGTATTTGCATATAACCTACCTGCATCCTCCTATATACTTTAAATCGTCCTTAGATTACTTATAATACCTAATACACTGTAAATGCTGTTATCCTGTATTGCTTAGGAATTAATGACAAGAAAAGAAAGTCTACATGTTCAGTACCGACACAATCTTGGGCCTGACTACACAGTATAAATTGGTAATAATCTAACACTTTATTCCAAATATTTTCTGATTGGTCGAATCCATGGGTGTGAAACTCATAGATCTGGAGGGCCAACTAGACTTCTTACAACAGTTTTATGCGAGTGGCCTACAGTTTTCCAGGTGATAGTCAGGGAGGTAGTCACTTGCCTAACATCACACAGCAGGGAGAAGATGGAGCCAGGACTTGAACCCAGGTTATCTCTGACTGTGGAGCCTGTGTTTTCCTTCTGCGTCTTGAAAAGGGCTGCCCTGGATCTCCCCCAGGAATGACTGCCCACATGCTGCCCCCTTTTCTGGGCCTCGTGGTATATTTGGGGGCACATGGCGGGCAGAAGTGGTGTCCCTTCCTTGATAGTACTCATGGTGCCCCCTGTGTCACTGAAGATTCTAGAGCACAGTTCTGAGGACATGACTGCACCCTGCTCAAAACCTTTGGGATGCCCCGTGCTACAGGTTATGGCACCAGTTCCTCAGCCTGGAGACCAGGATGGCACCTTTCCTCGACTCCCACCGAAATGTTACTTGTTCTAGCACAAGCGCCATACTCTCCTGCCTCTGCGTAGGCCGCACTCCTCGCCCCATCCCCAGGCCTAGGCCCTGCTCATCCACCACAGACGCCCCCTCCTGGTCCTTGCCGCCTTCACTGTCCTGAGCATTTACTGCCTTGCGTAGCCCTAAACACGTTGCTCTTTGACCTGTGATGAAGCTATGTCCTGATAAAGTCATCGTAAGTTGGAAGTATGTTAAGTTGAAAATGCATCTCATGCTACACCGTAGAGTATTGGTGTGGACTCTCGTGACTGAGTGCCTGCGAGGGGCTGCGTTCTCTGCCGCTGTCCAGCACCATGCGAGAGGATCGTGCTGAGTGCTGCTAGCCTGAGAAAAGGTCAGAACTCAAAATTTGCAGTACGGTTTCTACTGAATGTGTTTCACTTTCATATGATCATAAAAAAAAAAAAAAAAAATTAAGTCAAACCTTCCTGAGTCAGGGATCCTCTGCATATGAGTTACAGGTGTAAATATCTCCCCCACTCCAGCTTTGAACTCCTGGAGGGCTGGAGCCCAGTAAACGACTGACACCAAATGGGGCAGAGCTTACAGGGGTTGAGGAAGGTTCCTGAACAGTCAAAGCTTGGGTTGCACCCAGGCCAGACCCCAGAAGTGTCTCTTGAGGTTAGAATTTGGGCCACATGTGCAAGGATTCTGCGCACATTGTCTTTGAGAACTGGAAAGCTGAGGGCTCCTTGGGGCCATTGCCCCCACCGGGGCTGGGACTCTCACTGCCTGAAGAGAGCCGAAGCCGGGCCCTTGCCAAGGAGAAGCGGCATCCTGCAGGGGCCTAAGTGCCACTCTGTCTCCCAGGCACGGGCCCAGTGCAGGCCAAGGCCACCGGCATAGAGGGAGGGAGGCCCTGGCACTCACCCTGCTCCCAGCGCCTCAGCTGCAAGCTCTCCGGCTTTGAAGTCCTGTTTCCCTCATCTCGTCCAGATTCCTTTGCAAAAACTCATGGAACTAGAACTTGCAAAGAGTCATTCATAGTCCAAAATGCCCGAAGAACTCTTTTAATGAGATTTTTCAAGACGTTTCATCTCTTTCCCCCACTGCCTGCTTTTCCAGACAGGAAACTGTATTAGAGTGTGATGTTTTCGTGCCAATTTCTAAAATCTCAATCCTTTGCTTCCAGAGGCTGGAGTGAGTGGATGCAGGGGGTCAGTGGTTGATGCCAGAGCCAGCGTGTCTGCTGGTAGCTGAGAGGCAGCCTAAGGGCCTGTCGCTCTGTCAAGCCAGGCTGCACATGGGAAAGAGGGGGAGCTCTGCAGAAGGGAGGGGTAAGTGCAGTGTTCCAAGGCAGGTAGGCAGGATCCTGGTAAGTCTGCTTCACGGAGGGGGGTGAGCGCCATGGAGGGGGCTGAGGGGCGATACGTGGGGAGGGCAGGCACCCTCTTGGATTGTCATGGGAGCAGGAGCTTTTGGTGGGGGGCAGATGGGAGCAGCTTGGGCTGGTTCAGGGATCCGTCCAGTTCCCACAGTGGGAAGCAGTTGCCGTCTCTAATTGCGAGTGTGGTCAACTGCCAGCTGGGGAGACTTAGATCAATCGTGATTCCCTGATGGGTGTCAGTCTCCCCACCTGGAAGCAAAGGGATGGACTAGGTGGCCCTCTCAGGTCACGTCCAAATTCGACATCTGATGACCTCTGGCCTGGTATAAGGAATGCTTAGAAGGGAGTAGGAAGACACTGGGTGGAAGTCTGTTGCCTCCACTCCAGCGTTGGCAAGGTCCCTGTGATGGGCTCTGCCTGGGTTGTCCCCTCTACCTGGGATCCCACTAGCTGTCCCTCTCTGAGGGAACGCCCACCATCTCTTTAAGGTTCAATTGCAGCTCCTCCCTGTAGCATTTCCTGACCCTCTGCGGCAGGGACTGCGGTCCCTGTGCAAGGCGCTCCGTGCAGACCTGTGTGCGGCACGGCCTGGGATGAACAGGCCAGACTGGGAGCTCTGCGGCCTGGGCCAGCGGCTTTCACCTCGGCTCTCACCCTGCCCAGTGCCGGGTATGGAAAGTCCTCATAACTATCTGCCGAGAGAAGGACGGAAAGGGTGGAGGCCCCTGTCCTCTGAGGCCAGATCCCTCCCCCAGTCCTTTCTCCGCCCTAGAATACTCTCACAGAGGGACCTAAGTCTACAAGAAAACATAGCTGGGATTCCAGTGTCAATCTGCACCACGCTCCTGACAACACCATGCACGCGGGGGGCCGCGCCCCGCCCCGTGCCGGCCAGGCAGGCCTCAGGAATCTGAGAGCCCTCATGCCTCATGAGGTGCCAGGCAAAGCTGGCACCTGTTCCAAACAGACGGCATGTTCAGTCCCAGTTCCACTGGTGGTACAGGTGACTAATGCCAGGTGTCACTTGCTGGCTGGCAGCCAGGCTGGTCATCGGGAACTGGGGCTACTTTGGGAAGCAAGCCCACCTTCCCTTAGCCAGCGGCCCTGCCCTGTCACAAAAGGGCCTAGCCCACCTCCGCAATATTGAGTTTCCTCAAGGGAGAGGTGACCAGGCGAGACCTCTGCTCTGGTCTTTGTGATCTATCAGCTCTAGACAAACATGCGTCCATGGGTGGAGACCAGTCGTCCAAAATGGGCCCGACGGCAGAGTGTTCCTCTCCCAGGCCCTGGCACAGCCCGCTGAACTGTGCCTTCACCTCCTCCACCCCCTCCACCCCCTCCACCGGCCGGGGAGGTGCAGGGGATCCAGCCAGAGCGCTCCGAGGACAAAGATGGCTGAGCCCACACACAGGGGAAATCTGGGGAGTCGGACACCTTAATGTCAGGAGCGAAGGCGTCCTCAGCAGCCACCCAAGTCTAAGTCTCACTCTGGGAGGATGTGGATGCTGAGCCCCGGGGGCAGAGACCTCGCCCAAGGAGGCAGAGTGAGCAAGAAGTGGCAGGACAGGACTCCTGTCCAAAATGGTGGACACTGGGTCCTCTGTGGCTCTTAAAAATGGCCGTCACAGAAATCGCAGAGTTGACCTGGGAAATCAGGGGCAGGGTGAGAAGAACGTAAAATAATGTTTACGCTGAACTCGTTGGGTTACAGATGTTTTCTGTCCATTAGAACATTGTCACCCGCCTCCACCACATGCACAAGGAGAACCCTGAGGCTCAGAAAGGCGACACGATTGCCAGGCCCACAAGGCCAGGAAGCGGGGCACAGTGCTTTCTCCCTGCACTACAAGCTTGTTACTGCGAGGATGATGTCCATCCCTCGACAGCAGTCCTGCTATCTGGCCCTCAAGGAGGACCAGCTGGCCTGGCATGGGGTGCGCCATCTCCTCCTCTCTGGTGCATTCAATCCGTCCTCTTGGGGAGGCCCCTCTGGCCAGGCCCCAGACAATGGGACACCAGGAGGAATGAGATCCCCTGAGGAATCTGTGTGATGATCACTGCGCTGAGGAAGCCCAGGGGCTGGGCAGGCTGCCTGGGCCGGCAGGAAGGGGAGGCGACCAAGAAGCCCCACCTCTGACGTTGCTGGCTTTCTGTGGCTCTCCCTTCCCAGAAGAGCACGGTTGGCCTCGAGACAGGAACATGTTGGTCTGGAAGCATCACTCATGGGCACCTGGTGTGCTGGCTTAGCACCACAGTGAGGGAAGGAGAGGGGCTGCATGGAGTAGCGAAAATTGAGGACCCCTGGCCTTTGTCGGCATGGCCAGTGGTGTGTACCTGCCCCTGCCATTCGATAACTTCCTTCGCTCTGGCTTTGGCTGCCTCCAGCCCGGCCTCCCTGCGCTGTTGAGCGTATTGACTTTTCCTCAGCTGCGATCGCTGACCTGATCCTTCAAGCTGCCGGGTCTGAGGGTGGACAATGATACACACAGGCGCCTTTGGTCCCGAGTGCCTTCCCCGCTGTTAGAAATCCCCTCCACCTCTGTCCTCCCTGGCAAGGTGGTCGTCCAGCCCCTGGTATAACCCCATTGATGAGATGCTCACCACCTATTGAGTCAGCTTGAGATCACTCTAATTGTTGATCAGCTCTGACTGTTAGCAAACTTTTCTTCTCACTGAGCTAGAATCTGCCTGCCCATAAGCCCCTCCTCCGGGGCCCCCAACCACGTGCGCTCCATCTGCCCTGATAGTCCTTGAAAGATGTGTGCTTCCCACCATGTCTCCACACGTCATCCCTTCTCCAGGCGGACTTCCAGTGAGTGCCTCTGTTTCCTGCCCAAATGGTTCTGCAGTTTGTCACTGTCCCTCACAGGGCAGAGCCCAGCACGCCAGGTGGGGTTGGTCCTGGGCAGAGAGCACAGGCCAATCTCCCCTTCCGGGCCTGCGCTGATCTCCCTGCCCTCACAGCCAGCCCTCTCTCCACCACATGGCCCCTAACACTGGTGAGCAGAGCAGAAAGGAAGCAGGGAGGGCTTCACTGTTCCTGGTGGTCTCTGCTGGCTGGGGGCCTGGGTTTTTCTTTCACTAACTAATTATAACTAACTCTATGTGTCCATCACTAACTCTGTGTGTCCTTGGGCAATCCCTCCTCTCTCTGGGCCTCAGTTTTCCTATCTGTAAAATGGGTTTCAGGCAATCTGTTGGGTCCCATCTAATTATAGCACCGACTAATGAAGCACTCAACCAAAATGACTCTTTTTTAATTTTGGGGCTACCTGACCCAACAGCAATGCCTCGTGGGTCAGAAAGACCCGACGCTTCACAAAGCAGCCCCAGGGGCTACCACCATCGAGATTCTTCCCAGCTCTTCTCAGTGCTCCTCATAAAAGCCTTTGTGAAATACCTAGAAATCAGATCTGTCTAACTAGCAACCTAGAACACAAGGGCAGGTTGTTCTCACAGCAGCAGCAGAGTGTACCGGAGAGTCAAACACTGGTCTCGAGTCCTGACCCTGCGCCTTGGGCCAGTCATATTCCCTGTCCCTCAGTTTCCTCACCTGCAAAACGGGGACAGTACGTTTTTCATCAAAGGGTGTTGTGAGGCTTGGGAGGGACTAGGTACGCTAAGAGCTTCATACAGTCCCTGGCCCCCAGCAGATGTGAAAGCTACTCTTGGTTATTTAATATGAAGCCTAGGAAGAGGCCTCCCCCATCTTCTGGGGAGGCAGAAACTGAACATAAAGACTCCTCTGTACCCCAGGGGAGTAAGATCAAATTGAAAAACCCAGGCTTGAAATAACTCATGCTGGCAAGTTTCCCGGGGGGACGCCAGCAGGTCTTTCAGCCACAGACACGAGAGCTGGCGGTGCTTCGCCTGAGGCTATGCCGGCGAGGGCTCGGGGGTGACGAGGATGAGGCCGAGGCCGTACTCACTTCAGGGACAGGGAGTAGTCGTGCTTGCTGGTCTGGCTGTTCCGGACAAGGTAGCTGCACTCCTTGCAGAGCCGCAGCAGGTTCTCGGCGTCTCCTCTGCTGATGGCTCCATGATACCATCTGCGGAGAAGCGAGAGGGTCAGAGCCCGAGGACAGGACCCTGAAATCTGCTCCTCCCCGGGGAGGCTCAGCCCCGTCAGAGGGCCGCCGTTGCTTCCCTGGCCTCCGCTTTACAAGGCGGGCGCGAGTGGAATGACGCGGGTCCAGTCGTTCCACAGACATTTACGGAGTGCCTGCCGCCTGCCAGGTCCTGGGGGGGGAACAGCGAACAAGCCCACAGCTGCCTCCCGCGTGACGCCGACGTCCTAGTGCAGGGGCTGCGGAGGAAACGAGGAGGGGCCCGCGTGGGCAGGGGCTCTCGGCAGGGACGGCTATTTTAAGCAGTGGCCGGGGTAGCATTCCCGAGAGAGTGACACTTCAGCGTAGGCCTGAAGGAGGTGACGGAGGAAGCCACGAAGGCCAGCCGCTGGAAAAGAGCATTCGGGCAGGGGGAAGGGCTGCCAAGGCAGAGGCCCGAGGCGGGAGGCAAACGGCACGGAGGTCGGTGTGGAGTGTGGCAAGGGGCAGGGGAGGGGAGGTTGGTGGGGCGGCCCAGGAGGCCATCGGGCAGGGCCAGGTCTGGGGGCCCATGTGCGATGTGAGGCTTCTGGCTTTCCCCATCCGACTGACCCTGCAGCCATCAGAGGGTGCTGACAGGAGGGACATGTGTTGACTCTGGCACCTGCAGGACGAGCGAACTGTGCTCATCACTCAGGAGGGGGCCGCCCCAGTGCTGCTGAGTCAGTTGGACATGTGGGAATCCCAGCATGGCTGCTTCCGGACCCGCGTGGTGAGCGCAGAATCAGAAGGAGGTGTGCGGTGGCTGATGGCCTATGCCCCCAGCTGCAGGACAGAAGGGGAAGAGTGTTTTGGTGAGACTGGAAAAGTTGAAGGTATAAATTCAATGGAAGAGCGAAAACACCACTTAGCGGGTATATTCAGGTCACTTTTCTGTTTACATGACAGTCTCTGAGTGGGGGTGGGCAGTGGGAAGGTGGGGAGAGGGGGGGTTGGGAAGAGAGCCAAGGGTGCTGGGCCGCAAAGCTGGATGACACTTGGGCTGCAGAGGCCCATACAGGTCAGTCACTGCCCAGCCAGGGGGCTTGGAGCAAGCAGCTGAATCTTGCTGAGCCTTGGCTCTCTATCAAGTTAGGATCACTCCACCCTGTTTTGGGTTTGAAGGGCGACACATAACAGCGCTTCTGCAGAGCCTGGGATGGGGCGAGTTTCAATGACCGGCAGCTACAAGCATCAGCAGAAAGAGGCTGAACTTGCAGACAGCCGCGGGTCACTTCCCCAGCTATCGCATGTCAGGCCGCTGCCTGGCCCGTCGGCTGCCTTTTAAATTCCCAGGTGGAAGCGAGGATGCTGCCTTTTGGCTCTGGCTGTGAGCGCCCTACGAGCAGCCCCGAGAATTCAGTTACAGTCTCGAGAAGAAACACACAGCACTCACACCAGCCGCCTCTCACCGCTCACTTTCTGCCATTCCCAAGGCAGTGGTCTGCACAGGAAGCAGCAGTGATGCTGATGTAATTATAAACAAACAAACAAGAAAACACAATCAGATTTAGGAAAGCAAGGACTGAAGAGCAGATGTGAGTGTTGCTGTCCAGTGAGCATGTGACTGAGTCGCTGACAGCCCAGAGGTGGCCACTCACAGGTCAGCCCTGGGGCTGGACACCCGGAGGGGAGACTGGCCAAGGGAGAAAGCAGGGAACTGTGCACACCCGCCTTCCTTTCTAAACTTGCACAGAAATTGAGAGAAGTGTGAAGGTGGGGGCTGCATGGGTTGCCACCGTGCAAACACTCCCAGAGCCGTGAAGGCTCGAGGGAAGCTTTAGAAAAACACAGGACTGTAACCGGGAGAAACAGATCAGGATGGCGCCGGCGTCAGAAACAAGTCAACAGTTTGGGCGAGGTTGTTTTCTGGGAAATTTCACCTGTGTAACACACTCCCAGTGAGCTGACAAAAATGGTTGTTTTATTAGCAAACCAAGTTCCAGCCATTTGAACCTGAGGTGTCCTCAGGGAAAGGCCTGGAACGTGGTCTCTGGGGAAGTGCTGGCTGCTGCTGCCCCTCCCTGAGCACAGGAGCAAGTGGGCTCTCAGAGAGATGGGGGCTCTGGGTCCTCGTGAAGGGCAACCCCTGTGGGCAAACAGGATGAGCTGCTGGTTAACCCCTGGGCTGCCCCAGCTGCTCCACATGGAGAGAAAGGCAGGGAACTCAGGGGAGGATGAAAGAAGGCCCGGGCAGCGTTTGGGAGACAAGAGCCAAAGGACACTGAGGGGGAAGCCACAGGCCAGCCTGCCGGCAGGAGGTCGCTCCGGAGACAGGATGGCGGGGGTGGTGGTGGGGTGGTGGGGTGAAGTTGGGGGGGTGGGGATCCTGTGGGGGCTGGGGGCCAACTGCTGGCCCCAAACAGGCTCTGCCTGGACCACAAAGAGAATTCAGGTAGGAGGACACCTTGGGGACGTGCTGGACTCTGTGGAGCTGGCCCGTCAGATCAGAACCATGGAATTAAGATTCAGCCATCGCCACCGGCCCATCCAATACCCATTAGCTTATCCAATATTTACTCACCACTTTCTCCATCCTTGATCTCATGGGGCTGATACAGGGAGATGGAGAGTCAATAAATAGGTTCAGGAAATGATTTCAGAGAGTGACAAGTGCTATGTAGGAATACTGGGTTTCTGATAAGGCAGTGACTGCGGGTGGGGGGTTAAGGGGAGAGCCTACTTTAGAATGAAGGAAGCTGCTAGGAAGATGACATCTGACCGGAATCTCTGCATCGTGAGAAAGAACCAAACAAACTATGTTCTCTGCAGAGGACTAGCAAATGCAAAGGCCCTGAAGGAGGACTGAGCTCAGCGTGTTCACGTAGCAGAGGGGCTGCAAGGATGCCTGGCACTGGGAGCCTGGGGGGCGGTACAGGGAGAGGGTGGAGCGGGGGGTGGGGTCCAGCTCCCTGAGGCCCGTGGGCCAAGGGAAGAAGTGGGATTTCATTCTAAGCACAGTGGAGGGCAATGAGAGTTTTAAACCGAGATACTACTTGCTCTGGATAATCTTACAAAAGGTCAGCCCGGCCGTCCTGAAGAAGGGCCAGAGGGGGGTGAAGCAGGACGCAAGTCACGAGGCTTCTGCAGAAGTCAGGTGGGAGTCGGCTGCGGGGATGAGAGGGACGGACAGGTTCGGGCTGTATGTTGGATGGATAATTGGCAGAGCTTACTAATGCATTACATGCTGATGTAAGGCAAAAAAGAACTGAAGATGATTCCAGGTTTGAGGCTCGAGATGTGGTGCTGTTTACAGGGGTGGGGAAGTTGTGGGGGAGAGTGGGTGTCTAGGAGAAGATTAGGAGCTCAGATCCGAACGCGTGAAATTTGAGATGCCCATTGGTCAGCCAAGTGGAGATGCCAAGAAAGCAGTTGGATTGGGCGTTCTGGGAGAAGTGTGGGCTGGGACACGCTGGTGACTCGCCACCAGGACCCCGAGGAGACTGCCCAGGGAGAGTATGTGGTTGGGAACTGAGCCCAGACCGTCCATCCTTCAGGTCAAGCTGAGGTGAGGAGCCAGCAGCCAGGGGGTGGGCAGGAGAAAAGCCCCAAGCAGACTGTCTGTGAAGCGGGGAGCCGTCTGCTGTGCTGACCGCCATGGAAGACGGAGGAGGTGACCCAGGCAGGAAAGGGAGGCAGACTGTGGTGAGAGAGAAGGGGCAGTGATGAGAGGGAAAGAGAATGTGCTGGCAGCGCTTGGGGACTTTGTCCATTCATAAGACAGCTATTTACTGAGCACCTATGACGTGCCAGGCACTGTTCTAGGCACTGAGGACACTGTGGTGACCCAAGCAAGTTCCTGCCCTCACGGAACTTATGTTCCCAACAGGGGCAGGAGCTACAGAAAGATCAAGATTTTATTTATCTGGTTACTTTCAAGAAGTTTGTTAAAACAGAAAAGTTCCTAATGCAGGACTGAGGGGGTTATGAGCTGCCTCCAGGAAGCGGGCGGTGGGAAGGGTGCCCTCTGAGTACATGGGCGGCTTTCCCACGGTCCCAGGAGGGAAAGCAGGCAGCGGTGTGGCTGCCCATCCTCAACAGCCCCGGAAGACACAGCCCTCAGTGTGTCAGTCTCCACCTCCCCTCTCCCCTGTGCCAGGGTGGAGGCGAGACCGGGGTCCCTCCTCAACTCTGAGGTACCATCGGCTGGGAGTGGGGGCTGGGGGGCGGGGAGGGACTGGGCGATCCTCTCCGTCTGGGTCACCAGCATGTGCTGAAGTGGGATTTTCACCTGAGCACACCTCCAGGTGATGAGTCGGGCCTTTGGCAGGCCAGAATACTCCTGGGAAGAAGAGATGACGGGGGAGGGAAAGCAAAGCTGGCCATGACTCTGGACTTGGCCAAGGGCCTTGTGGAGCGGGAACGAGAAAGGGAAGCGAGCAGAACTGCCTCCGAGGGCCCCAGACTGAAGAAAGTTCTGCCCAGGGGTGGGAAGAGGGCAGGCTGGGCTGCTGACCCCAGGCAGACCTGGGTCAGGATGCACACTGAACAACTCCTGGCATCTCTGGATCACACTGTGTTTGTTGACTAAAAAGTACACAGTTTGACCAGACATAAGCAAAACCTGCCACCCAATCTGTGTGGTTATGAGAAACGACGAATACAACGCCCGCTGGGAGCATACCCCCCTCCATGTGCTCAGTACAGCAGGCGAGGGGCAGGCCCAGAGAAGGCTGCAGCCTCCCGAGATGATAGCACATGCTTAAAATGGGCACGGGAACGCATGACATCATCGGAAAGCCCTGCATCCTGCTCACCGGGCGAGCATTTCCTGCGAGGGGTGCACTGCCGGCCTCGCTGAGGCCAGAATCCCTGGGTGGAGACTGCCGCAGTTCGTTTTCCACATGAGACAGTCTTACAAGGAACCAGCCTGGTGTCAGCTAATCTCTTGGCCGAATGGGTGCCTGCTCTGTGCCAGGCGTGTGCGAAGGGTGGGGGCAAGAATGTGCATGAGGAGAGGGAAGTGAGGGGAAAGTCACGACGCTCGAATTCAAATCCTACCTCTGCACTGGAACCCTGAGAGCCTAGTGAAGGCTCTGCCCCTCCCGGGTCCCTGGTTTTCTCATCTGTGCAATGGGGATGATAATCCCATTTATCACACATTTGCTTGTTAAGAGGCTGATGGACCTGCTCTATCATGTTTCTGGAGAAGCGCACTCTAGTTCAGGTGTGCGGAATAGTGAGAATATGAAAAAGCAGCTTGGGGCAGTTCACAGAGCAAGCGGCAGGCTCAGGTGATGGGATTTTGTCCTGGAGGTGACGGGGAGCCACCGAAGGCTTCAGGGCAGAGCAGGGACCTGCGCGGATGAAAGCCCTGGCAGAGCAGGGAGAGGATCACCACGGCCAAAGGGAGGGCAGAAGCTGGCCTGACCAGCAGTGCTGGGAGAGACGTCAAATCCAGAGTGTCAAGGCCTCACCCGACTAATACCAAGCAGATGTGGGGCAAAAACGTCACGAGCTAGAAAATAAATTTAATTTATAATTAGGGGACAGGATTTGGTATACAGTTAGCTATTCAAAAACTCATTTGCTACATGATGGAAATAGAAACTGGCATGTTAAGAGGGAGGAATGAACTGTGTCCCTCCTACTAGTCATCAAGAGTAAGGGAGGTGACACCACGTGGACAGAGAAAGCACCTGGCTGGGAACAAGACACACATTCTAATCCTGTTCTGCCACGGACCTGGTGGTGGCCTTGACCTTCCATGAACCTCAACCTCCCCATCTGTACATGGGAGCAGAGGAGGGGTGTAGACTAAATGATCCCTGCAGCTCTAACAATTTCTTAGTCTGTGAATTTTTAAAACAAGATCAAGACAATAAAGGGAAGAGCAGTGACTGTATGAACTGGGAGCTGAGGTCGCACTTTGTCCCCACAGAACTTACATTTGCTTCTCCAGTGGGACGGCAGGGTCCACTCTTTCTCCCAGGATCCCACAGAACTCAGGGCTCCCATGTTTGATGGGCTTGAAGCCCCCTCCGGGAGCTCGAAGCTGGCGCCGCCGGTCCCGGGAAGGCGAGGGGGATGACTGTCGTTTCTCGTTGCCATTAAACTGGGCTGTGGGGGACAGAGAGAGACAGTGCAAGGTTACCAGGAGCTCAGTCAGAGGAGTTACTGTGTGGAGTAGTGGGATAAGTTGGCTGTTCTCGTTGGGGCTTTACAATTCTCAGGAGGGAGAACTCTAAGCAATGAACAAACATGGCCCAAAAGATGAGGACTTCCTAAGACAGGGCACGAGGTGTTAAAGCCAGGTGGTACTTTCAAGGGGCTCCTTAAGTCTGCAGAGGCCACTGAGCTCAGCCTTATCCTCAAAGGAAGCCCCCTGAAACCTCCAGCAAGGGGAGGGGGCCTGGCGCACCTGCAGGGGCTCAGGCCCCTGGACAGTTCTCCCGCAAGTTATTGCTTTTTTTGTGCCAAGAACCTGCCTCCAAGTAGCTTCTTGCCTCCTCCTGTTCTCCCATCCCCACGGGGGCTGCACTGGCCATATTGGCCCCCCTTCTCCTGGGACAAACCCGCAGAGTTCCACTCAGGGTCATGTGGTACCTCCCAGGTCTGCATCGCTTCACTCAGCGCTCCCTGTGTGGGTCCTTCACAGCCAGCCCTGCCCTGGGCCCAGCCGCCAGGGGAGGACTGACAGTGGCCATCACAGGGGACAGGCCCTCCCATAGGTTTTTGTCCCTTGCTGGACCTGTGGAAGCATCATTCACCCCCATGCGCTGGGGGAAAATGCCTCTTGAGGGCAGGACCCCGGAGATAACCCACAGAGGGCAGACAACACTGAGCTGAAGCTGTTGCTGCTGCAACTATTCCTGGAGACCAGCTAGTCCGCCTCGCAAGTTTCTCTCTGGGCCTCGGTTTCCTCTTCTGAAAGACAGGGACAGTGACTGCACCCACCCTGCGGTTTGTTGTGAGGATCCGATCACATGATACATGCGGAGGACCTAGCAGAGTGCCTGGCATGTGGTCTGTGCTTAATCAGTGTCATTTAATATACGTACATACTTTTATCACCATGCCCGCTCAGTGTGGACACGGTACTAATCACTGCGTAAGTTACTGAACTGACCTCCATTCCTCTCCAAAGCCTGCCCTGGCCCCCTGTGAGCCTTGGCTAGGGCAAGTCGCTCAGCCTCTCAGGTACGTTTCCTCCGTCCCCAGGCTGCTGTGTCGATCGAGGAGGGAACAGACGGCCCAAGAACCCGGCGCATGCAGAGTGCTGAGTGCGCTGGGCCAGGGCCTGTGAAACAAGGTCCCCAAAGTTGCGTCCAGCTACTGGCCAACGGACACATGTCCTTGGCCAAGCAACATGTCTCCCCTCCAACCAGCAAGCACGGATGTGGCGAGCCATCCTCTGACCCTAGCCGGACACACAGCCATCACCCTCACATTCACGGACGGCGGTGGCACAACTCAGCCCAACTCAGCACCCCTCAGCAGGGGTGCTGTGCGGTCTGTGAGGACCGAACTTGTTCTATGGGAATGAACTTGTTCTGTGACTGAGACAAGACCATCCATCAGGTCTATGATGCACTTCATCCCTCCAAGACGCTCTCCTCTAGTCAAGAAAACAGTAGGAAGGGAGGTTCCTGCCAGACGTGTTGGACCCACGTGTGTGGGGTCACTCTCATGACTGCACTGGGGCCTAGTAGGCCATTCACCTGTCTACCCCCACTCACTCACAGCGGCCAAACACAGCTCCGAGCTGGGAAAACGGCAGCGAGCAAAAGAGAGAGACCCCCGCCTCAGCTCCGAGCCTGAGTGAGGAGGGGCAGACAACCAGTGGAGCACCTCAGACCCACAGCACGCCAGCCGATAAGTGCTATGGAGAAACTAAAGCCGGGCAGGGGAGGCCTCTCGAAAGGTGACATCTGAGTGAATTCCTGCAGGAAAGGAGGGACGAGCCATGCGGACATCTGCCGGAAGGAAGGACATTCCAGGCAGAGGGAAGAGCAAGTTCAAGGGCCCTGAGGTGGGAACATGCCTGGGGTGTTGGAGAAACAACACAGCGCAGGGCAACTGGAGGGTAGTGTGGTTGGGGGAAGGTGAGCGGGAGGAAGCAGGGCTTTGTGGGCCTCGGGAAGGACCTGGGTTTTATTCTAAGAGAACAGGAGAGCCATTCGGATGTTTCGAGGGGGAAGGTTTTAACCCGGCACTTTTTATAACAGAGTGGCTGTGCTGAAGAGATAGAGGGCAAGGGGAATGTGGGAGCTCTCTATATTCTCTGCTCAATTTCACTGTGAACCTAAAATTGTTCTTTAAAAAAACATTTATTTAAAAGAGAGAGAGAGAGATGGAGGCGGGGCCCAGGGAGCAGGGAGGCGGGCTTTGGAGATGTGCACGGAAGTGACGGTGAGTGGCAGACTCCGGCTGCGTGCTGCAGGCAGCGACAGTAGCATTTGTCCCTGTATTCAGTGCAGAGTGTGAGAAAAGGAGGAGACAACAGGCTTTTGGCCTGAGCACAGGAAGGATGAGGCTGGCATTATCTAGGAAGAGGAAGACAGAAAACTTTGAGTTTCTTGAGAGGAAAGGATGGAGGTCAAACTCCAACCTAAAGACACCAACAGCCTGTGACGTCGGGACTGGCAGTGTGGAGCAGGGGCACAACGAGGACTGCTGGGGCTCCTGCCATCCTGCCCGGCTACAGTTCTGTCCCATGTCCAGCCACAGGGACAGACAACAATGGGCCCTTCTGGGGAAAAGTCCTGGGGTTGCGTGTATGAGAAAGCCCTCTTCCCCTGGCTCATAGGTTTGCATAGAGGTCATGGGGGGGTGAAGCCCAGAGCTGGGGCCGTGGCCCACACGTCCCTGGCTTCCCAGCAGCCCGGCTCTCCCACCAGGGCTCTGCTGAAACACACCAGCCAGCCCTCGTGATAACCAATGAAATGGGGTATGTTTGGGGGGATGAGGAAGACGAGGAAGAGGTGAAGCAGGCTCTGACCCGAGTCACCTACCTTGCAGAGCCCTGGGTGGCTGACCGAAGGCAGGGTAAGCTCTGGGACCAGGCAGACAAGTAAGGGCCTGGTCGGAGAGCCCCTTTCTAAAGAGCTGGGACTTGATCCTATGGGTAGGTTGAATCAAGCAATTTCATTCTCAGGTTGGGCTTTAGGGTCCTCTCTGACTGCTGATGGAACATGGGTTTAGCAACCCTGGAGACAGGGAGACCAGTTAGGGATGGTGATGGAGGCCAGATCCCTCAATGACGGGAGGAAAGCAGAAGGTGCTGCCCCATGGGGGTCTGGAGGGGTGGGCACGGCACGAGATGGGGTCAGGGAGCTTGGGACCACTTTGTGCTTCTCATGGACACCTCCCCTCTGCTCACTTTCTGGTTATCAGGAAAGGGGAGGAGGCGGCTAGCTTAGGGGCATGGTATGGGGAGAGTCTAGGTGAGAGATGAGGTTCTAGGCTTACTTTTGCTACAGGTGGAGGAGAGGGAGAAAGCAAATGAACTGGAAGGCATTTTCACCTCTGACAACCTGGAGCGCCATGGGCTAAAATCAGAACCTAAGGGTTTCTGCCAACATAAATTCCCACTCCGCATCTCCCGGCCCAGGGGGTGAGGCGAGAGGCACGGAGCATGGAATGAGGACTGAGGAAGAAGCCCAAGCTCTTCAGCACAACCGGCGACCTGGCTTACTATCCCGGCTTCAGGTCTCACTCTTCCAGGCTTTGTCCTCCGTCCGACTCACCACGAGATGCCTTTCCGCCCTCTTTACCAACTTCTTCATCTGGCTGATTCCACTCGCCCTTCAGGGGTCACCTCTTCTAGGAAGCATTGCCTGACCTCAGCTCCTCCCCAAACTAACCCCGACTTCAGCCTGTGGTACCCTAATTGCCAGTTTCCCTGACTGGTTCCCCATGAGCCCCTCAAGGTCGGGGGCTGTATCGTCTCTGCCCCATCCCCATGCTAGCACACGCCTGCCATGTAACAAGTGCTCAACAAAAGACCGAATGAAGGAACTTAATAAGCTGCTGTTTCACTTTATTGGGGAAAAATATCAGTTTTCTTACCAGATAAATTGGGTAAAACTTAATAAGGTCCCAGTCAACACTGTAATTCCCCGCTGAATTAATTTATACATTCGCTTGCAAGCTTAATAATATAGCCATATATTTTAGAGAGAACAGGTGGTGGTGAATGACAGGCTTAATTAGGCAAATCATTTCACCTAAAATAAAAATATACAAACTCCAAGTGCAGTGATTCAGGAGCAAAAGAAAAAAAAAAAAAACCCGTTAAGAACAAAAGCTCCAAACACTACTGCCTTCATTCCTTCTAATTAAGTTTCACTTTAATCTGCAATTTAAAATGGCAATTCTTTTAATTTAGTGATTTTCTGCAAAAGATAAAGGAAGACACAGCCCTCAAAAGAATATCTGCATTTAGAGAAAAAATGTGCCACCCCTGCAGAGTTGTCAGAATGACAGGACCTAATTAATTCCACCTATAGGCAATTACAAATGGAAGTCAGAGTTCTGCAGGAGGGAAGGCAAGTAGATGGGCAGGGCCAGGCCCCTCCCCTCAGCAGCCCCAGTTAATGGCTCCACCTGCCTTTTCTCCAGGGCAGGTGAAAAGGCCCCTTTGTGATGCCCGAATTGTCCTTCCTGTCCTTCTGAAAGTGATCTGATGGCAGACCTCATCCTTTAAGACCCAGCTCAGGTGCCCCCCACATTCCAGGAGGCCTTTTATTCTCCCCTCCATCCAGATTAGCCTCCAATGCTTGTCCCCTTCCTACTTGTAAAGTCCTCGATTAATATCATTGGCAGTTTCTGCAGCTTCAAGAGAAGCAACATATATGACAAAGCCAATTTTACCACACGCTAATCGACATAAACAAGAGTTAAGTTCCTGTGGCCTCTCATCAATATTATAATGAAAGTGTTGAGTGACAGGGCATCATTTGCGGACCTGCTGTATTATAGATTTTATACCAATTGGTCTTGAAGTTCGGTCACTGAAAATGAGGGAGGACAGTGTCCCAGGCACCCACACTAGCTTTGACCCTCACAAGAACCCTGCCACCCTGTGGGTAATGGGCGAGGAGGTGAGGAAAAACAACTCCAGGTTCTCAGAGCTAAGGGGTAGGGCCAAACCCGAGCCCAGGCCTGCGGGTCACCAGGGTCAGGCGTACCCCCGCCAGGCCCTGCTTCCCCATAAAGACACCTGCAGGGCCAGGTGGCAGGGGTTGTACCTCATTCATCTCCTCTCTGGGCTGTACCTCCCACCTCTGGACCTGGAATGACCACTGTCCTGCTTCAGCTGTAAGACATCTAGAAGCTTCCTAGGATGGCACAAAGCCTCGCCTGATCCCACCTGCTGAATCTGCCTTCCAACCCTGCAGCTCACAGCACCCGGCACTTCTCTGATAGCCCAGGGGGCACCCACGGCCCTGCTCCCCAATCAGTCTGGTCGTTCTGCGGGGGCAGCACCTGGCATTCGTTTTATTTCTATTTTTCCTCTGCTGCCTTGTCTGCCCCTAACCCTACCACAGCACTTGTTATGGAGACAGTGCATAGATGAGATAAATGCATTCCTTTGAGGTTCAGCTCCTTTTCTGTTTATGGTTTAGCACTGGCCAGAGACCAAGGTGCAAAAAAAGCTGATGGGCCTCTAACGCACAGCTCTGCGGCTCGCGAACCCTCACCGGCCCCCAGTGCTCCGGACGGAGGGCAAACACTTCACGCTGGTGCTGGAGGTGCTCAGTGACTTGACGCCAACTTGACCTGGATGCATTTTCTCCTACAAAACCCCGCTGGGTTTCCCACCCAGCCCAAGGCTCCGGTCAAGGAATGGCCAGTCCCCGGATCCAACACCTGCCTTCCTGCCTCCAGGCCTTGGCTGAGCCCGCCTTCTAGAATCCCTTTCTTAGCTATGTACAAAAGTCCCGGCCATTCTTTCAAGTTCGACTCCAGGGCAGGGCTGCCTCCTGTGGCAAGTTCTGCCTTAGACCCACCCCCGGGTGGATCTCCTTTCTCCTCTTGCACCCTGCAGCCCATAGGAATGGCCCACAGACTGCAACGAGGCCAGGCAATGGAGGAACAGCAGTGGCTCAGTATCATAGAAAGGGTGGGAGTTAGGAAGGCGCTGCCCAGGTGTGAATCCTGCCCTGCCATTAATTACTGCGGCTTGGGGCAAGTTTCTAGAACTGTCTGAGCCTTAGCTGCCCCTTTTGTAAAATAGGGCTGACAATGCCTAGGGCATAAAGCATTGTGGAGGTGGTTAGTAACAGATGATGTGCCAAAGTCCAGGCAGGCTCCCCGTAAATGGCGGTCCCCCTCCCCATAGTCG
This sequence comes from Mormoops blainvillei, assembly GCA_004026545.1. Lineage (NCBI taxonomy): Eukaryota > Metazoa > Chordata > Mammalia > Chiroptera > Mormoopidae > Mormoops > Mormoops blainvillei. The sequence goes on along the minus strand of PVJD01016152.1, from coordinate 941 downwards.
CATCCATGCTCAGAACAGTTCCCTTTCATGTACTCGAGAGAATAAAGTGCCTTGTATCACAAATCACCTTTTTCCTCAACCTCTGCTGGAATTCCTGTCTGAGCTGGAAGCTCCAAGGGGAGAGAACATGTTCTGCTTTGCTCACAGCCGAAGCCCCAGTGCCTAGGACAGTGCCTGATGCACACATAGTAGATGCTCAGTATCTGTTGATGACTGAATCCCCCTCTACCCAAGGCAGCAGGACTGTAAAACCTCCATTCATCAAGCAAGAAAGGCAACTTAGCAGCTGCATTCCCGCCTCAAGTTATTTTAAAAGTTTTAGAAAATGGCTGAACATTTATTGAGTGCTTTTTGTGCACACGGGCAGGCCTATGTGAGGACCTGGCATGGCGCTGTCTTCTGACCCTCACAGTGAACCCAGGAGATCGGCGATACTTTGTCCACGTTTTTACAGATGGGGCCTGGTGCAGGCAAGTAAACTGCCTGAGCTCATAGAAGCAGGCTACACACTGGGAGTGGGCCCTAGGCCCCAGCCCTTGACCCTTCTGCTTCGGGGCTGAAGCCCTGGGCGGCCTCCCTTCACCCAGGGGTGCCCTAGCAGTGCCCTTCGCCAGGGAGGGGCAGGTAGAGAAGAGTCCACAGTCTGCAAAATGCCCTTCAGCATTCCCGGCTGACCACAGGTGTGGATGGTGGCCCCTAAGAACAGGGACGGTTCAAAGGAAACTGGAAGGAGGCAAGTGGGGCAGGGTCCTTGGGCCCCAGGTGAGGCCCGCAATGTGCTCTTAAGTTCAGTGGCTGCTTCCTTCTGGCTGGCCTGGAGTCTCTGACCCTCTCAGTCCTCCAGTACAGGACACGGAGTCCTTGAAGCAGAAGCACGGAGGATCAGAATGACTGAAAACAAGACACTCTGCACAGAGCTACTTGCAAAGAGCTCTTGGTCT
>PVJD01016151.1:0-22167 GCA_004026545.1 Mormoops blainvillei | reverse complement strand
AAATTATCTGCAGTGTGAGACGGTGGCATCATTTGTCTCAGTAGTCACAGCACTTAGCTTGGGACTACGCATACAGTAGACACTCAGTAAAGGTTTCCTGGATGGAACTAGAAGGGAGAGGTCAGTAAGGGCTGGGCTAACATGTAGGGGGTGTCAAGGGCAGAAGGAGAAGCCAGGAATGTCAGGTGGGTGTTAGGGACGGGATGTGTGGAGGGTGGCCCATACGAAGAAAAGTGACGGCTGGCAGAGAGAGGTCCGGTTTTAGATGGGTCTGGGTCTGATTCCATGGACAGCGGAGTTCAGAGCACACACATGCATGGGCATGCACACTCACACACGTGGATTGATTGATTACGGGGAATAGGCTCCCACTACCATCTGTAAGCCAGAGACCCCAGGAAAGCTAGTGGTCTAATTCAATCCAAGTCCAAAAGCCTGAAAACCAGGGCAGCCAATAGTGAAAGTCCCAGTTCAAGAAGACCGATGTCTCAACTCAAGTAATCGGGCAGAAAAAGAACTGAACTCCCCCTTCCCCCACCTTGTCTCAGCACTGGATGATGCCCACCCACATTTGGGAGGACAATCTTCTGTGCTCAGTCCACCAATTTAAATGCTAATCTCATCCAGAAACACCCTCACAAACGCACCCAGAAATAATGTTCAGCCAACTCTCTGGGCACCCTTTGACCCAGTCAGATGGACAGTATTAAGCCATCATAGCAGGATAATTTGAGTCAACAACAGGATAAGCACCTTCTGCAAGCCATGCTTGGGCCTCCATTTTCATGAACCCCTTTAACACCCTAAGAGTGGGTATCACTCATTTTGGAGGAGAAACTGTGCCTCAACGTTCATACTTAAGTGGAGGTAAGGCCTCTTTACACTCATCCTTGGCAGGCCCTGGGTTGTGAAGACATTTTCAAAATTTTTACTAGTACTGTTACAGATGTCCCCATTCCCCACACCGCCCCCACCCCTCTCCACCCAGCCCCTGCGCCCCCTTGCTCTGGCCATCTCATACTGTTGTCTGTGTTTATGAGTTATGCATATATGTTCTTTGGCTAATTGCTGTAACTTTACCTTTTTTCACCTCAGGCCTTCTGTGGCTTCCTACTTTATTCTACTCCAATATACTACTTTAAATTGACAGTAGTAATTAACATATGCATGGTACTATAATAGAAATGATAGCTCACTCTTATATAACACTAGGTATACCAGGCAATTTTCTAGTGTTTTGCGTACATTAACTAGCCTTGTTTTATAGATGGGGAAATTAAGGCACAGAGAGGTTAAATGACTTGCCCCAAGCCACGTGGCCAGTATTCCATCCCAGGGCCTCATCTCACTTTCCCAGTGAACTGCCCAAGATGATCCAGTGAGAGAAAGCTAGAGGTAAGGCCTGAACTTGGGGATTCTGATTTAAAAACCTCCCTTCATTTGCCTCCTTACTCTGTCTTTGCATTTTTTACTGTGAGAAGCGTCAGTGAAGACTCTCACTCTCCCTCCTTCTCATGCAGGTGACCACCCCCACCCCCCACAACCCTGCCCCATTCCCCCTATGTGAGCAGCTGCCTCCTGCTAAATGGTGTTCGCACAGAGCCTGTGTTGTGGCTCTTAAAGAGAAATGTGTGGGATGAACAAGCACCTAAAAATAACTCAGGATCAATTTTGGGGGGGAGGGAATGGGGAATGCTGTGTTTTCCTTTCTCTTCCCTCTTCTCCCTCCCTCTGCCCCTAATGCCCATAAATTGCTGCTGGTTGACAGCTGGGCCAGCCTGGCTTCCTGTAAGGCTGTAATAACATGGAATTAGCCTGGCTGCCGCCCTTTCCAGGGCGGAAATGCTGGCCCGTGGTCACTACAGACATCTCTGAGTTGATGCTTCCTGCCCTGGCCCACGCCCCTGGGACAGGTCGTTGCTTATTAGAAACTGGGCACAGACAGATTCCTGGACTTGTCTACCTAGGGAGAGGCAGCGGAAAAACCTCTCCAAGTGAGAGGCTGTCAGCTTCTGGGCTAGGCCATTTGAGGGTGTCCAAAATTCCTGCCCCCAGGGAGGAGCCAGGCAGGCAGGGGCAGAGAGCTCTGGCAGCCCGGGCCCCTGAGCCGAGGTTTCCAGCCGTCTGCTGACTCAGGGACTTGGCTGAGTGGCTTCCATCTGTTTCCGTGCCTCTTTACCCCCCACCAGCTACCCGCAGCCTGCCTGGGGAGGCTTTAGAAGTCCATTAGATCTCAGCTGCCTTTCCAGCTAAAAGTGGCAAGCAGGCCACCTTTCCTCCTCAGCATGGTTGATCTTGCAGAATGGATATGGATTCTGCGGGTATGCTGGATGTTTCCGTGTAGCTCAGCCATACCTGGGGTCTTTCTTTTCCCTGTGATGCCAACCAAATGTGTGGAAAAGATCCATAGATACCTGTGTTTAATATGGGGGTGGGGATGGCAGTGTAAAGAGGGAAAAGAAATCTCCCAGGAGCAAAGAGGTCCTTGCTTATGCTGAGTCTTTGGCCCGGGAATGGAAAATTCCAGGTGGAAGCTCGGAAATTCCCAGCGTAGAAGTGGCAGGGGAAGTGCCACACTTCCTGCCTCTCGCACACCTCCGTTTCAGCCATGACTGGGGCCAGGGTTCCTGAGCCCTAATGGTGATCTCAGTTATTCCCAGTCTTGGCTGCACAATCAGCGCCTCCTGGGGGAGATTTACAATGCTGATTCCCAGGCCAACCCCAGGCCCGTTACATCAGCATTCCTGGGGCGGGGCCCAGGCTTCCCAAGTAATTGCAATGTGCAGCTGGGGTGCAGAGCCACCACTGGCAGTAACAGCCTCCATTTTCCTCCATCCTCTGCTTTTCTTTTTCTTTTTATTTTTTTAGGATTTTATTTATTTACTTTTAGAGAGAGGGGAAGGGAGGGTGAAAGAGAGGAAGAGAAATATCCATGTGCAAAAGAAACCTCGATGGGCTGCCCGCTGCACGTGCCCTCACTAGGGTCCGAACCTGCAACCTAGGCATTTGCCCTGACCAGGAATCAAACCAGTGATCCTTCGCCTTGTGGAATGACACCCAACCAACCGAGCCACGCTGGCCTGGGCTGCCTTGGTTTTTAACTTCTTAGTTCTCAAATTCAGAAATGAATTTGGGCATTGCCATGCTTGGCACCATATCCTACATAACAGGGGCCCAGTGAATAATGCTGAGGGTTGCTGTGATGATAAGGATTGATGATAATGATGATGGTTTAAGTCACACTCCAAGGGCTGGGAGTATTCAAAAAGTGCTTTTCTGTGACTTCATTAAAAAGTGTCTATAAATACTAAAGGGAAAGAAAAGGATCATTTTGAAAATTGTACTTAGGTCCAAAAGGGGTTAAAAACAAAAGTCTCCCTTAGCCCATAGCCAGCAAAATGGCCCATCTTCTGGGAGCTCTGCTGCCTTCTCCTGAGCCTGGCCTGAGCTGAGTTCTCCCTTGTCGCACTAAGGGAGCCTTCCAAATGGCCCTCTTGGCTCCCTCAACTCACAGGTGACTCCTGAAAATGCATATCTGGGCCCCATCTGGTCAAGCTGCAGTGTGTCCATTGGATCGCCTGTGGCACATGGTCAACCAGCAGCGCAGACTTAATGTAGTGAAGACCAAGTTCTTTTCCCATCCCCTGGAAAGCAGGACTCTTGTTCTGATTCCTCCTAACAGTGCCTCCTAACAGTCTCCTAGTTTCCAGCGTCAGATCTTCTGCCCCTCCTTCATCCCTGCAGCTGGTCTCATCTTTTCCCTCGCTCTCTTCTTAAAGCCCTGACCTCAATTCACGCTTCTGTCTTCCTGGCTCACCATGACCAGCTCCTAGCCTGCCTCCTCTCCAAGCCTCCCAGGCACCACTCCCAGCAACCGTCCTCAAACACAGCTGGGCATGAGGGTCTACAGGCTGGAGGGGCCTCAGGAGCCATCACTGAGCTCGCCCTGCACTGCTTGGCTCCTCTCAGTGTCCGGTAGGTGCTCCAGCCAGCCTCAGCCTGAGCCCTGAAAGTGGAGAGGCACTCAGTCCTGCTTCACCTCTTGAGTTCATATTTGCTCTTCCTAGCCAGTGGCCCCTCTGGCTTTCTGTTGCCTACATGGCAGAACCTAAGTGTTCTAACTCCACATGAATCTGCTCAGTGAGATGCCTCCACTTCCAGCACAGACACACTTGGCCACACTGCCCTTTGTGGTCATCCCTGCTGCCCACTCTTCTTACTCCCACTGATCTGCCTTGTCACAGCCTCCATGTACAACGCCATCCGCACTCTGCTCTCCTGAAACCCTCAGGAGGAAAGTGGCATGTGCAGGTGCCCATGGCGCCTCCCTAAATGAGGTCAGGGGTGGTCCCTGTCCACACAGACGAGCCAGCAGCGTTCTGGTAGTAGCCATGCACTGCCTGGTCCACCTCGTCCTCCTGCACTGCCTAAGAACTCTGGGCACATTTCTGGTTTTCTTAATTTGAAACTGTTGTCTGCCTTCTGTGTGTACCCATTCTTCTGAAGGGAAGAATAAGAACTTTTCTGGAGTGGCTTAGCAGCTGCAGTAGCTGACCTCCTAATGGGAGCCGCTGGTAAGCAGGGCTAGAAACAGAATTCTAGATTTTCAGTTTCATAGATGATAAAACCAGGCTCACACATTCTTAGTGCCAGGGTGAGAGGGACACCCGGGACCTCTGCCCTTCCTCTTAGGAGACCCTGGCCCTTTTGCTGACCAGGAGGGTACTTTTCTAGACACTTTCTCCAGTGGACTGCACTCCTGGGCTCCTACGTATGTTCCCGGAACACCCTTAGTCCTGGAGGAGGCCTCATGATAGCGGAGCACTTGACCTTTCCGGACTCTAAGTGGCACTTCAGACTGCATCTCATTATTCATTTATGTTGCCGCTCCGTAGGGTCCCCAAGGACAGCTCTGACACCACCCCAGCTGGTGCCCAGAGAATGTGCTTGGGCAGACATCCCAGCTGATGGAGAGGTTCCTGTGGCCTTGCTCCTAGAAGGCTGGCAGATTGTCAGTGGAAGTGACCCAAGCCCCTGCCATGCCCAAGTTTATCCCAGGAAGGTGGGCCATGGGTACAGAGAGAAAGCAGGGAATCTGCAGGGGGTGACCTACAACATAGAATAGTATAGTATAGTATAGTATAGTATAGTATAGTATAGTATGACCTTGGGAAGTCCCTATCCCCTCTGTAACTCAGCATCCACATCTATAGAGCAGGTGCCATGAACTGGAAGGATTAGACAGGACAACGTAGGCAGAGCATCCAGTCTGGTGCCTGGCACATTGCAGGTGGGCTCCTTGTTCCTGTAAACCCTGTAATGGGCAAAGCACTGCACAGGTATTTGTTAGGTTTAACGCAGGCTCAACAACGCAGCCACTGTGATCAAACATCAGGAACTAAGTCTTTGTTGGGATGTCCTATTCAGTGGTCCTAATGGAGAGTTATGGGGATTACCACCCATGCTCCTTTTTGGGCTGTCTTTGGACACATATGTCAACACATGTGTGGCTGGTCTAGGTGAGAGGGACAGCTGGTGGCCCATCAGCTGGGGAGCCGGGATTCCTGTAGGCACCTGGCTATGGCATGAGCCCAGGACGCTAATCAGGTGACTTAAGCTGCTGACAACCTGGCCCTTCAGGACCACAAAGATGAGGCTTCTGGGGCAGTTGTGGCAACTCAGAAACTGAGATCCAGAGCTTGGTAGAAACATCCAGGTAGGGCACCTATGTGCCACCAACGGCCTCTGCCAGTCTGGGGCTTCCCCAAGTGAGTTGCTCAGCTTCACGGTTCATTGTTACCCTGTCACCTGTACCTGCTGAGAGGTTCCTATAAAATGGATTTTGCATATAGAAAGCAAATAACTAGGTTTTCGTATAAAATTAGAGGTATGTTCCAAGAAGTAAAAACAAAGACTTCCCAGTGGTTCCATCAGAAAGGTTCCTGATCAGAAAGCTGAGAAAATGTTGACGTTCAGGAAGCTGAACCTGTGTGTAATCTACAGCATCACCGGGAAGAGGTGGGAAGTTTAGTCCCTACCTGGTAGTTAACTCTCCTCTCTAGCACTTACTGCACTTAACTCTAGGGTCTCCCATCTCCATTCCCTGCTTGTCTTTTACTTCGCTTCACTCCCCATGGCTATGGGATCTTCTCAGTCTTGTCCCAGTATCTTGTTCACTGCTGACAGCTTCCTGCCTTAGCTGCCGTCATTTCCTTTCTACCTGGTGTTTAAGGCAGTATAGGCAGACCTTGGGGATACTGTGGCCTTGGGTCCAGACTGCCACCATAAAGTGTGTATCGCAGTAACGCGAGTTGTAATCTTTTTGCTGGTGGAGGGTCTTGCCTTACGTTTGTAAAAAACTAACATCTGTGAAATGCAATAAAGCAAAGCACAGTAAAATGAGGCCTGCCAGTATTTATTTTAACTTCAGTTTCAGAATTTGGGATACCTGGGACAGTGCCAGATACCTCTAAAATATATGCCTATTTAGGGTGTTGATGATGAAAATGGGTTCAGGGGAAGTGTTGAAACTACTTAAGGAATCATTTCTTAAGAATCCCTTCTTAGGGCCCATTCTTGCATATCCACAGCGGATGAGCCTCTACAGCAGCACGCACGGTGCAGGGGGAAGGAGTGGTACTGGAGTCCAGGAGCCTAGTGTCTGGCTCTGGGGTTTTACACAGATCACTTAGAGGAAGGAAGAGAAAGCAGCTGAATTCATCATACTCACAATCAATTCACAAGGTTTTAGAATACAGAAAATCAACCCCATAAACAAAAATTCATGCTAATAATAGAACTTTAAACTGCCTATCAGCCCCGGTGAGGGCACTAGCTGTGGGGCCCTGGGAAAGTCACTTAACCTTTCTGGGCCTTGGTTCCTTATCTGTAAAATAAGGAAGACAACAGTAACACTTAGTGTACAGGGTTGTTATGGGGACTAAAAGAGATAATACTTGTAAGTGCCTGGCACATGGTGAGAACTCAATAAATGTCACCAGTAATTATTATTCACAGCATGACACAAATGTCCTCTTTCCCCCCAACTGCACCCACCTCCCAACTTACCATGACATGCTGTACCCTTCAGGGATTGAGATACACTCTAGGTCTAGGGCCTTTGTGTTTCTTTAGGGTTTTTCCCCCCCCCAACCTTTAAGTGTAATCTTGCTCCCACAGAGAGGCAGCAGAAGGCTTTTCCCACTAAAGTCAAAGCCACTCATTGAAAAGGCTGCATTCTGCCCAAGGCCCGGTGGGAATACTCCGTGAGGGAGCCACCAGGATCGCAGGCCATGCTGGGATCTCACTGGCCCTGGCCAAGCCTCCGTTTGCAGGAGCGTCCCATGGGAAGGTTAGGGGTCACTCAGCTAATGAGTGAGTGCCAGCTAATGTCCTCTGCTCTTCAGCTGGGTGTGGTCAATGGCTTTGGTTACTTATTTTTCTCCCTATAAACCTACTTCTGTCATTTTGATCAGAATGACTGCTGTTATCCTTGGCTTTTTACCCTTTTCTCTTGTGATATGAGCTTAAAAAAAAAAAATCCAGAACTTTCCAGGGACTCGCCACCAAGTAAATGGAGAGACGAGTGAGTTGAGCCAACCCTGGGGCCAGCCTCCCACTATACCATGTGCTTCATATACATTGGTTTCCTTATTTCTCAAGTCAACCCTGGGGGGTATAGTATTTATTAGCCATAACAAATTCAGAGAGGCTAAGATACTTGCTCATATCAAGAAAGTAATGGAGCTAGAATTCAGCTTGAGGTCTGACTTTGGAGCCTCCACTTTCTTCTTTAATATGTATTGTTATTAGACAGGTAATATTTCATCACATTTTCCTTATAAAATATTAAAACACTATAGGCAAAGCTAAAGAAACTTTGGACTTCCCCTCCCCACCTCAACACCTTCCCTGGCTTCAGTTGTACACTTTTCCTTTATAACACCTCAACTGTAAAATAAGTGTTGTGATAATAATTCCCATTCTATTTGCCTTACCCAGTGTTTTAAAGATCAAATGAGATAATGGACAAAAAGGCATTTCATAAACTTTACAGCCCTCTGCATGTGCTTATTGTTAATGGTAGCATAGTTACATACATTATATAAGGCCCTTTGTTGGGAGTATTTGCTTCTGGAAATTAATGGAATCACAAGTTTCTAAAATACTCTGTAAGGCCCAGCCCTGAGCCCGTCCACCTGAATCTGTGGTATTTATAGGGCTAGGCTGCAGAATCACAGTTCTCCAGTAGGGGCCACCCTCTACCAGATCACAGCGACTGCACCTTCCCCACAGGCCTCCTGAGTCCATTTCGTACTTGCACGTTTAAGTTAAGGGCAGTGCAGTAACGTGGGTGAGGAATTCGGGTTGGAAGGAGCTCTGGGACAGGTAAGGAAGGAAGGAAGGGACAGGGCACTCAGGATGTAAGGCCAGTGAAGCCCAGCCTCCGCCTGAGGGAGCTCACAGGTAAGCAGGGAGGACCAAGGGCAAGGACTATCCCTTACCAGGGTGACAGAGACTGCATCCAGGAGCTGTCCATTGTAAGACGGACCCCTTAGTGACTGGTTGTGTCTGGAGGGGTCAGGGATGGTTTCACAGGGAAGGTGACATCTGAGATGGGTCCTGAAGGGTGAGAAGAATCTTCCAAGCTGAGGAATTGGAGATAGCATTCCAGGAGCATCCTGAGTACTCATGAGCCAGGGCCTCACTGACGGGGTAGAGGAGAATGAGTGGGAGAAGGCAGACTGGAATGGAGGGAGATGCAGCTAGATTAGTAAGGAGCTTGAGGGGTAATGAACCATAAAAGAGGTTTGCTTTCCCCTATTTGGGGTGGACCAGTAGACACTCACACTTAAATGTGTGGAAGATGAATTAGGTGGGAAGAGACTGGAGGTGGGAGGCTAGGAGGCTGACGTTGAAAGTCTCAGCCATCACAGGAACAGTTGGTATTGGGAGGGAAGACACAGTGGAAGCCATTTCGCAGAAAGAATTTTATGGATCAGGTGCCTGATTTAACGGGGTGAGAGGTGGGAGATTGTCAGTGGAAGAATTAACGCTGACTTTGAAGTTTCTAGCTTGAGCAACTAGTGGAGGTGGAACCATAAGTTGGGACAGAAAACGTAGGAGACCAAATTGTGTAAATAGAGGGAAAAGTTATCTTTAGAGTCCTTGAGTACGAGGTGCCTGTGAGACTGAGACCCTCCACCCCCCATCCCAGGTGGAGACGTCCAATAGGCGTTTGGATATGGTGGCCTGGATCTGGTGAAGAAAGGACAGAATGGCAGCTGGAGGGTCATAGCATTCTTATTTCCGGACCTGGTTTCTCTTTCTGACCCAATTTATTCAACAGCCTCCTGCAGCCTATGCCATTGGCCCACAGCCTCGTGGTGATCATGTGTGTTTCAAATTTCTTCTCTCCCCACCTGCATGGCTTGAAATGTATTTCCCTGATGTCCTGAGACCATGGGATACCTTGTGGCACAGCCACTGTAGAATGGGGAATGCCCAGGCAGGCCCCTCCTCATCACCTCTTCTACAAGCCTGAACCTATCTGCCCTAGAGGAGAGGTAGGAATGGCAGGCCCCAAAGATGTTTGTGTGCTGGGTGGGCCTAGCAGATGCTAGGTTAGCCCAAGCAGAGATGCCCAAGCTCTTTAAAGAAAAGCTGTTTGCCCCTTCCTGGTGTTCGTATGTGTGTGCATCCATGCACACATGCTTACAGGTATCTGCCAGGGCCCTACCCTTAAATGGACCAGGAGAGTAGGCCTGCTCCTGGCAGACCTCTCCGTTTGCCATCACGTGAGCAGCTCCAAAGAAGTCTACAGAGAAACCCCCAAGGCAGGGGCCGGTGTGGAGCCATGACACCAGCCCTCACTGACCTTTGGGTAATGTATTCACTTCCTGTGGCTGCTGTTAACCAATTCCCATAAATCTCATGGTTAAAACAGCAGAAATTTATTCTCTTATAGTTCTGGAGGCCAGAAGTCTATAATCAGTATCACTGGGCCCAAATCAAGGTGTTGGCAGGACCACATTCCTTCCAGGGACTCGGGGAGAATCTGTTCCTTGCCTGTTAGAGCTTCTGGTGGTTGCCAGCATGTCCGGCCTTGTTGTGGTGCATGATTCCATTATTCTGCCTCGTACACTTCCTTACCTCTTCTGTGTTAAATGTCCCTCTTACCGGAAGACGTGTGATTGCACCTAGGGTCTACCCAGATAATCCAGGATCATCTTCCCATCTCAGAATTCTTAATCATACCTGCAAAGATGTTGGTACATTTAATCAAGCAGATAATCCAAACCTCATTGGTGCATTGGGTGACTCCTGATGGTTCGCCTGGCCCTGATCATGCTTGGGTGTCACTTCTGTGGGAGCTCAGCATGCTAGAACAGACCACGGCAGCCCTCGTGACTTCTCGGGCTGGGGCACAGGATGGGAAGAGCTGGGCTTGCAGGGGCAGCCCTGCAACGGGTGGGAGAGTCAGTCTGCAGTCGAGACTCAGGTTAGACAGAGACCTGGGCCTAGAGAGCCCTTACCTGAAGCTGAGGGACCCCTGACTGGGGTATAGAGTCCAGAAATAAAAACCTCCACAGTAAAGGCCCCTTACATCCCCATACTTCTGCTTTCCCATCTTTTATATCATTATGTTCTCACATCCCTCTAGGGTGCAGAAAGAGAAACAGTCCCTACTTCATAGGCTGAGAACTGAGAAGGGGCAGGGGCTTTCTAGTCAGCCCTGCGGGCCCTGGCGTCTTCTTGGCCCCTTGGTGTGGCCAGAGAGCCAGAGCTGTGGATGGGTCCCATCACCAGCTCATTGGAAAGGATTTTAAAAGCTGGATGGTCCATGGCCGCATGGGAAGCTTTTGTTGGCCTGGGCTGCTTTGTGCTTATTATTGAGGATTCTCCTGCCCCCATTCTCTTCCAGCTGTGTGGCCTGGGGCAAATCACTCCCCTTCACTGGGCCTCAGTTTCCTCACCTGTTGTGTAACACAGGGCTGGTATAAGTGGTCTTAGGTCTCTGCTGACTTGGCTGTGCAGGAAACCTTTCTGCTCATCTGAGGATCTGAAGCTGCCTGTGCTGAAACCACAGACTTGGGCCTCAGGCCTTTTTCTGGAGAGCATGTGCCAGTCCCTTTCTGCCACCAGCTGCATTCCCAACAGAGAGGAGCGTCTGCTCCCATTTCTCTAAGGGCATTGAGTACGAGATGGAAGACTGGGGCTTCCAGTGTGAGGGGAAGGAGCTCTGCGCTCAGGGCCAATACCATTTAGAAGCCAGTTACCCTTACTCCATGAGGGGCTGGCTCTGGCTTACTCGAGGGGAACTTAAGGGCCTTCCGGGGATACCTGTTCCAGTTCCTTAATTCGCCCATCTGTTGGCAGACCCCAGACTCATCTGGACGTCCCCTCCGGATTAGCCAAAGGAGGGAAGCAACTGGCTCTGAATTCCGCCTTTGTCCAGTGAAGCCAAATGAGGAGGGGCTGAGGGGACCCCCTGCCCCCACTGGAATGTCGGCTCGCGCCCCCCAGCTCTCCCTCCTCTTCAGCCGCCTCCCCCGCTCACTTCCTGAGTCCCACTGATCCCACCACCAAACACGCGCGCACACACGCGTGCGCGCACACAGAAGCACATACACACACAGACACTCACACTTCCTGGCGGGCCCGGCGGCCTCACTCCCGGCTCGGTGATCCCAGCCGCCGGGACTTGGGGAGAAGCGACCTTTGTTATTCAAATAACTCCCTCGCCGAGCTCAGGGCTGCGGGCTCCAGCACCGACAATCGGTCCATTGCCCGCCCCCGCCGCTCCCCCCGCTCACGGCTCCCCGCCCGTCCCCCCACCGGGGTACCCCGCGCTGATTTCGGGGTTTCCCTGCTCCCGGGGGCTCGCCGCGCGGGGCCGCTTACAGGGCCGCGCCTCCCCCGCCCCCGGTGCGCGCTGCGGCTCCGCGCTCAGCACCCTCCCCCTCCCCGCTTCCCCTCCCCCTTCTCTTCCCTTCCTTTCTCCGGTCCAGCCGCGGTCCTGCCGCCGCCGCCGCCGCCGCCTTCCCTGGTCCGCGGGGTCCCTGCCGGCCGCCCTCCCTGCAGCATGGCACCATCGGGGCTGGATTAGCTGGGAGCAGCATTTGGGGGAAGCGGATCCCAAGGGGTGGGGGGTGCCCTGCAGCCTTGGTCATGGATGTGAGCAAGATGGTAAGTGAAGAGCAGGGGCTCTGCCCTAGAGCCTCCCCCCGCCACCCCCCCCTCCACACACTTTCCTCTCTCTTTTCCCCTCCCAGTCGGCTTGATCCATTGAAAGTTTCTGGATTGTTGATCCTGCCTGCCTGTTGGCCCCAACTCCAGGCGTGCTGGAGAAAGGAGTCGGGCCAGGATTCTGGAGGCGGCTGGCGGACAGGGATGGGGCTCCCGGTTTCCCGCCGCGCTGCCGCCAGGGCTGTCCAGGAGAGCTCAATAGACTCCAGGGCGAGAGGGCTGTTGAGCTCGCCTCCCAAATTGTGAAACCAGCCTGGTGGGGGAGGGCAGCATGGCTGCGGGAAAGGGGCCAGTCCCAGCCCCTCCAGAGCCCCTGCTTGCACACCTATTTGAGATTTCTGGGAAGATTTTTGGACTGAACCAGTGGTCAGGAGGGCACAGGTGGGTGGCCTTGGAGGGCAGTGTGGAGGAGCTAGAGCGTTAACCATCCTAGAAGATGAGGGGGCAGGAATGGAATCCTTGTCATGGATGGGGGGTGTTCTAGATTTACCACTTGTAGACTCAAGCTGCATGAGCCTGAGGAACAGCCTCTTAAGCATCTGACTCCCTGGGGGGGGCTGATCCCCCCTTCAGGGCAACCCTTCACCCCCCCACCCCCCACCCCCGGGAACACTGGGAGCTGAATACATTGCTTGTTAATTGAAGAGCAGTCTTCAGAGGGCAGCAGGATGTGATTTAGGAGACTCTGAAGGGAGAGGGTCTCTGGGAGTACTTGTTGGTCTGGGGTACGTTTTCTCAGGGCTCCCAATTGGCTGCCACTCTGAATGAAGATTTAAGGGTGCTCTTGACATCACTACCACCCTGACCCTGGCATTAGACCAGGGTAACACATCCCCCACCCCAAGCCTTACAAACTTTGAGGGCTAGGGTGTCAGGCTGAAGAGAAACCCTATGGATGGGCTATGCTTCAAAGGAAAGGAGCTGGGTTGGGGTATGTCTGTGTGTCTGGGGGAGGGGTCTGGGTCTGCCTGTACCTTAGGGATAGGAAGGTACTGGAATATGATTTCATCTTGTCCAGAATTAGGCTAGTTTTCCCAAAGAGTGCCGTTGAGAAATAGCTATCTCTATGGAAAAGGCAGGTAGGTTCCTGGCCCTGTCAGACCTTTGGCATTCTGCCTTGAGCTGGGGACAAAAGGAAGGGGAGCAGATGATAGGTTAGAATAATTTCTTCTTATGGCTCGAGACCAGTCTCAGACTGCGTGCCACCCTTGGGGTTGGGTAAGGAGCCTTGCTGTCTCCCATCATCCTGTGAGGATGCGTACCTGTTCTTGGTTGGGCAATGCCAAGAGGCTGGACCATTGGTCCCTAGGTGTAAAATATGAAAGCTCACTTTCTTTGGGTGACTATTAGAACTATCCCTTAAAAAAGGCCTCTCTGCGATTGTGGTGTTGGGAAAGTGGAGAACTGCCTAGAAACCAGGCCCTTTCCCAGAGATATCTTAGAAAGACCAGAGAGTTACCTGTCCTGGCTATGGTAGGAGGCACAGTGGACTTGAAACTCCAGTCCAGTGGCTGCCAAACAGCCATCAGTGCAGGCCCCAGTCAGAAGGGCAACAGCTCCAAGGCCTGTGAGGGTCTGAGACGGGACTGGGCTGCAGAGTTCAGATGGAGGACGAGGCCCTAGGCGGCTCCTCAAGGCCAGGCGGTGTTGATTCTGCTGAGAGCAGTGAGAGGCATTGGCTGTTGGGAGAGTCACAGGAAGAGGAATGGGCAGAGCCCATTGGGTAAGGCTGAGGATGTCTGGCGGGGACAGAGAGGTTTGAGATTAGGAAATGTTACAATCTGGTTAGGGCCAGACCAGAAGGGCTATGAACCCTGGCTGGTATGGTTCAGTGGATTTGAGTGCCAGCCTACAAACCGAAGGGCCACCGGTTCAATTCCCAGTCAGGGCACATGCCTGGGTTGCAGGCCAGGTCCCTGGTAGGGGGTGCACAAGAGGCAACCACACATTGATGTTGCTCTCCTCTTTCTCCTTCCCTTCCCCTCTCTCTAAAAATAAATAAGTAAAATATTTTTAAAAAGGGGTTGGGGGGAGCCTTGAAGACCAGCCAAGTTGTTCCAGCCTCGGCCTGTAGGCACTGGCTAGCCTCTGGAGAATTTTGGGCACTAGAAAGACACATGTATTGCCTCTTTTCTCTTTTAGCTTGGGGTCCAAACAAAAGGGATATTAGATTCTCATTAACTATTGAGCAGCTGCATACCCAGCCCAGAAACTATTGTCCTCAGCTCTTTGTAAAGAGCACAGATCCTGGACTGTGCAGTGAGAAGAACCTTACCCACCCCAGGGAATTGGTACCTGCTTCTTATTCCTGCAGTAGGCCCAAGTTACTATTTGTTCTGACCATTAAAGCCCCATCTCCAATTTGAAGTCCTTGCTCTGGGGGCCCTTAGCTCCAGGGTCGACCTCAAACCCAGCATTTCCACCATCTACTTGCCAGAGCCCAACGTCGGCCTTGGGAGTTTCTTTAGCTTATCACTGAACGAGAAAAGCAAATTATAGTTCACCCAACTCCCTGCATGCTTTTGAGCCAATTTCTTATCTCCTAGCCTCATCTGAACAGTGAGGACAGTAATACAGACATACCTCATTTCATTGTGCTTCACAAATATTGCGGGTTTTTGTTTTTGTTTTTTAAACAAATTGAAGGTTTGTAGCAATCCCGCACCAAGCGAGTCTGTCGACATCATTTTTCCAACAGGCTAAGAAAATGGTTAGCATTTTTTGGCAGTAAAGCATTTTTAAATTAAGGTATGGACATTTTTTTAGACATAATGCTATTACACACTCAGTGGACTATAGTATAGGTAAACATCACTTTGATATGCACTGGGAAACCAAAAAATTTGTACGATTCACTCTATTGTGGCCACCTGGAACCAAACCCGCACTATCTCCAAGGTATGCCTGTGCTGGCCTTGAGCATTTTCATGAAGGCTGGAAATAATTCTTTTAAGGACCTGGCATAGTTAAGTCCTCCATACATGGTGGCTGTTATGATAATGATGGCCTCCAAAGTCTTGTTCTCTCCCCGCCTTGCCCTCCCCACCCACCCTTTATTTTCTTGATTGGCCGGAAGAGCCGAGTGTAGGCCGTATTTAATTGACTGCTTCTGAGACCAATTCTCCCACGTCTATTTTCTGAATGAAGGTGCAAATGACTAGGGAGTGTGGATTCACCAGCTGCTATGACTGATGAATTTTTGATGACATCAGGTATCTGCCCAAGGGAGAACTTGTTTAACCTGGCACTTGGGGGTAAAGCGCAGGTGCCTTTTGGGGGTTGATGATGGAGTCTGTGCCTTTACTAAACAGAGAATGCAGAGCTGTAATTTGGGGAGCAGAGTCAACACTATCAATTCTTACAAAAGAATGTATAGTTTATTTAATAGTTTATATTTGCATAGTGCTCTACAGTTTACATGGCATTTTCACATCTGTTCATGTTTATTACAATCTTGTGAGGAAAGCAGGGCAGAAATAATAAACCACAATTCACAGATAAGAAAACTGAGGTTCAGCAAAGTGAAGCCCTGGATCCCGTATAAGTGGTGGAACAAGATCTCGTATCCAGTTCTCCTTCCTGATCATCCAAACGTATGATATGATGACAAAGTAAATAAAGGGTATGAAGAGAAAGACAAGTACCATATGATTTCACTTATATGTGGAATCTAATGAGCAAAATAAACTAACAAAGTGGAGACAGACTCATGGATACGCAGAACAGACTGATAGCTGTCAGAGGGGAGGGCGTGGCAGACTGGGTGAGAAGAGTGAAAGGGCTCAGCAAAATAAAAGAAGGAAAGAGAGACTTATGGACACAAACAACAGTATGGTGATTGCCAGAGGGAAGGGAGGGTGGAAGGAGGTAGAAGAGGGTATGGGGGGAATAAATGGTGAAGGGAGGAGACTTGACTGGGGGTGATAAACGCACAAGGCAATACACAGGTGGTGTATTGTAGAATTGTGCACCTGAAACCTACAACGTCACCCCAATAAATTCAACTTAAAAAAAGAAAAAGAAATACAAATAAAAAATAAGGAAAAAGATTCAGTGACCACAAGCTAATCTAAAAAGATGAGGTGGGTCGTGGCCTTTGGTCTCTGGGTCCCCTGGGGCAGAGGTCACCAACCTCCCTCCTCCCCCGTCAGTCACTTGCCACTAGCATTACTGCCTGAGCTCCGCCTCCTGTCTCCCACCCTCCATCCTGGTCTGTGGAAAAATTGCCTTCAACTAAACGGGTCCCTGGTGCCAGAAAGGTTGGGGACTGCTGCCCTAGGGGAGGAGACCCAGGGAGAGGGGCTTAGCACCTGTTTATAGGTGGACTATGTACCTCCTCGGTCACCTATGGCTATTCTTAAAACTCTGGGTTTCATGAATTTCAGCCTCCTCTTCCAAACTGAGATATCTGGCCCCTCAGATCCTTCAGCTTACATAGCACAAGGGTAGGAGGAATAGAGAAAAGGTGGTTCAGGTGTTCTGGGTAAATGGTAATGATGGTGGGACAGGAAAAAAGCTTCAGGTCAACCTTCTGTGGCTGCTGGTGTGCACGTGTATTTGCTGGGTTGAGGTGGGGCATCAGAGAAGGAAATGCCAACAGGGCAGATCCCCAGGGTAGAATGATGCCAAGGGCTCTACTCACAGCCCACATCAGCTAATACCTTTGGAAAGGAGGGCTTTGGGTCTGAGCTAAATAATTCGTTAAAGCTGGACATGGATGACCTGGGTGAATCCAAAGCACTGTTTTCAGCTCTGGGTCACAAAATCCGTGTAGTGGGTTGTAACCAGCATTTAAAAGAGTGAAATAGATCAGAAAACATCCGACTGCATTCCCTGTAAGGAGGTAAGCATTAATTCATGAAACTGGTTTTGGTTATATACACGCATGGACACAGGTAAGGACTGGCCTCATAAAATGTACTTTTTACTGTAGTGAGAGTCGAAAAAGATTTGAGGAAGGTGAGGAGGATGTCAGCCTGGGGAGAAAACTGGAGGGCCAATTGTTGTCTGACTTGCTGAGGGCTGTCAGAAGGAAGAGGTCTTTTTTTTCTGCTCCACGGGGCTCTGGGAGGTGGGATTTGTTTTCTAGAGGCGGCAGATTTTGGCTGTCCAGGACTTCCTCACAGCAGGGCCATCACCCTATGGCAGAAGGAACTCCCAGAAGAGAGGGAGCCTCTCCAGCCACTGGAGCTGCTCGGGGCTCCTTTGTGTATCACCCACCACAAATCCAGCAGAGCATCACATATCAGCCGCCTTCTCCACCCAGCCCCTGGAATAAGGTCAGGGATCATAGACGACGGGGGCCTCAGACAAGTGCCAGTGCGGAAGGAAATCTGTAATTGCCTCCTTTAAAAATGCTTAGGGCCCTGGCTGCTGTGGCTCAGTGGACTGAGTGCTGACCTGCAAACCAAAAGGTTGCTGGTTTGATTCTCAGTCAGGGCACATGCCTGGGTTGCGGGCCAGATCCCCGGTTGGGGGCATGCGAGAGGCAGCTGATCAACGTATCTCTTGTATATTGATGTTTGTCCCCCTCTCTTTCTCCCTCCCTTCCCCTGTCTCTAAAAATAAATAAATAAAAATGTTTTTTTATTTTTATTTTATTTTTTAAAAAGCTAAAATGCAATGTTAAAAAAAAGATAAAAATGCTTAGGAAAAATGTTTTTCATTTATCATGTAACTGCTATCACTTATTGTCACTGATCATTAATATGTTATCCAAGTGATTTTTACCAAGATGAGGTTCGATTCAACTCGGACACATTGAATACCCACTTTATGCTCAGGCCCCTGGGTATGATGTTAAGATGTTAGAGATCCAGAGCTGTAGATGGCCGAGTTGTCTGTAGAAAGGCTTAGTCAAGAGAGGAAGACAGAGGTTTCCTTGAAATAAATACATTAAGTTGGATGACACATAGAGATTTGTAATTGACAGAACACTCTCACCTGGATTATTTTCTTCCTCAAAACAGCCTTGAGAAGCAGGAGTTAGTGTCCTTAGAGGCTGCTCGAAGTCATTCTGCCAGCCAGGTCTAAGTTCAGGTCAGACGTAGGTTCTAAGACATCCCAGCCCACAGACAGATGACCCTTCCTTTCTACTGTTTTCCCCCTAAGCCCCTCCTTCCCCCAACACACACACAGCTGAGTGATTTTCTTGAAGAGCACGTCCAGGGGCTGTTTCCGCTCCACCTTTGTCTCCTTTCTTGCCTGCGAGGTCCCAGTCCAAAGCCAGACGGGCACATGGTCTGGCAGCTGTCCCTGAGCCAAAGCATTCCAGCATTTGTTATGCTGCCTGGGGCCCCAAAGAAGTTTAGCCGCAGGTCTTTTAAGGAAAAAAAAAATCCCGTCTCCTTTAGGTTCCCCGCTGTCCTGGAGGTGGTTCCTGTGGATGGGACTAGAGGGTGGGGAGCTATTTGTACGTATGAGTGGGAACCCCCTGGAGTCTCCAGCATCACTCCTGCCCTGGGGGTTCAGGAAGCATCTTCTGTGTCAGAGACTGCACTAGATGCTGACCAGGGGCCTGGGAGTCACACAGGCCAGAGGCTAAATCCCGATGCCACTGCTTGCCTCACTAGGACTATAGACAAGTTAGTTGACGTTACTGTCCTCCAGCTTCATCTCTGAGGGATTGGTATCTGCAGGCAAGGGAGGGGTTGAGGTGGCCTGTTTAAAATTCAGAGCACATGGGAGGGGCTTACTAAACCACAGCTACAATGATCAATATTTTCGCTCATTCATTTAGGCAGCAAATCCAATCTTGACACCTCAGGCAAAGGGGTAGAATGTTCCTTCTTTCAGGATGGCCCGTCTCCCACATGAACTAGGTCTGGTAGGACAATCAGACGTGTCATAAGTAATTACAGTACATGATGTAAAATGCACAGGGTGCATCTGAGGTGTGTGCTAGTGTGGGAGAGGGTAGGATTAAAGACCCGGCACTAGAGGAAGGGCCCCACTCAAGAAGCTGGAAAAGGGGGAAAAGGAGTTCCTCTGGCAGGTAAGGAAAGGAAGGGCATTCCAGCCAGAGAGAATCACACGTGCAAAAGCACACTCATGAGACCACAGGTGTGTTCGGGAACTACCTGTGGTTTATGCTAGATGAGTAGGTGCAGTCACCGTCTCCCACAGACTGGGAAAGTTTCCCCGACAAGGAATCCTAATCTTTTTATATCTCAG
The DNA here is from genome assembly GCA_004026545.1 of Mormoops blainvillei. NCBI lineage: Eukaryota > Metazoa > Chordata > Mammalia > Chiroptera > Mormoopidae > Mormoops > Mormoops blainvillei. The sequence goes on along the minus strand of PVJD01016151.1, from coordinate 2,745 downwards.
TGCTTCCCGAAGAGGTGTTTACGCTGTGTTTTGAAGAAGAGGAGCAGTGAGTTTATTGATGAAAACACATGATACACAGTAGGTGCTCCGTGAATGGATGAAGTGATGAGAGAAGACATTCCAGTTGAGAGTGTGTTCTGTGTGCAGGCAGATGGATGTTGAGTAGGTTTGTCAGGAGCAGGGCCAGAGGAATGAGAGGAAAGATGAGTGGGTGCAGGGTGTGAGGCCCAAGTTAAAAATAATCAGCAAGTGTCCAGGAGAACCCGTTACCGAGGCCCTCTCCGCTTCACAGAAAGGCTTGGATGTGCTATTCTGGCCAAAAGGCTTATACCTCCTCTGGCCTCAGTGCTGGAGATGAGCCTCACTGGTGCCAGAGTAAGTGTGGGAGCTGCAAACCGTGGGTGGGGGAAAGTTTTTTTTTGAAATGAACATTTCTTTAACTTTATCAGAGGTGGATTAAGGTCGGTTGAAGCCCTGGGTGCAGAAGAAAATATTGGGCCCCTTAAAAAAAAGAGAGAGAGACAGGGAAAATAAAAATACATGCCTTCAGAAGTTGGGGCCCGGGGTGCCTGCCGTTAAATCCGCCTTTGCTTTCTATCATGATCTCTCTTGGGTGCACTTGGTTCAGTCCTCTGGGACCTAAAATAGCTTTCTCTAGCTGGAGTTATCTCAGGCCAGATTCTTTGGAAAGGGGTCTTAGCAAATCAGTGCCTCCCTAGCCCCTCTAACTCAGCAGTGTTAGTGGTCTTGACCAGGATTCTGGAGATCATCCTTTTTTTCCTGTGTATATATCGAGATTGTCCGCCAAGTCAACAAACACAGGCCCTATGCCAGGCACTGGAATATGAAAGAGAATGGTATCATTTGAAAACTCCTGCCTTCAAGGAAGTGGAGGAGATAAGTGATTATAATATAGTATGATAAGTACCATGTTAGAGATTTAAGGAAAGTCCTATCTATAGAAACTCAGGTAGGAATAATTAATTCTGCCAAGTGGTATAGGAAGTACGTTGGGGAAGGTGATATTGCAGCCCATTCATTCATTCAGAAAATATCAGTGGAGTACCCTTCCTTTACATACCAGGTGTTATTCTAAGCACTTGGGGTACTTCAGTGAACCAAAGAAAGATTCTCACTTTATGGAGCCGCCCTCCTCTGTGTGTGTGGAAGAAGGGGGTGGTACTGCTGGGGGCATATAAGAGAATACTAATAAATGCACATGAGTAAATTGTGTAGGATGCTGGGAGGTGGCGGGTGGTCTGGGAAAAGCGAATGGAGTATGCAGAAGTGGCTGTGATTGCCCTAAGGGTGCTTGGGTAAGAATTGCTAAAGGGGGCAGGCCAGTCATTTCTAGCTGGCGTTTTCCTTCCCAGTGGACCCTGCGACTCCCACTCCTGGTCTGATATTGGCTTTTGATCTGGCTGGAACTGCATTCCAGCACAGCCCTGGCTCGTTGCCGAGAGTTGCCGGAATCTGGACCGTGGAACCTGCCTGTGCCCCAGCTGCTCTGTGCTGCCTTCCTGCAGTCCCTTCAACTTTGGGCGCAGGCGTCAGCCATACTATAGAGGCAGCACTGCAAGCTTATCAGTTCCTCTCAGATTTCATAGAAGTTGGAGGGAGGATGCTGCTTTTTGTTTCCAACAGATCTCTGTTAAAGGAGCTGAGTGTCAAGTGGGCAGTTTTCTGGCTATGGTCCTGGGGGTAGACTTGGTCACCAACACTTTTAGGAGGTCCTCTCAACCATACCCAGGTAACGCCAACTAGAATGAAGGTGGGACAACAGAGCACTTTGGTTCCTATCTCATTCAGTTCTCAGAAAAGTGTGATTCCTCCTCTTATGTTCAAGGTGGAGAAACTGAGGCTCAGAGAAGTCCCACAGCTGTCAGGACCTGTCACTTAGAAAGCTGAACTATGGCAGCTTTCGACCACACTTTGGCTTCTCAGTCCCTCAGGGGAGATGGCCATGGGTGTCCTGACCTCTGATGCTGTAGCTCATGGGGACTGGGCCTCCCGTACATGGGGTACCTCCTAATATCACATAGCTGTGCTCATCGGCAGCTGCAATGAGGAAATAGGAAAATGTTGAACTTGTGCTATTTTTCAGAAAATATGAAAAAGTGTAAAGAAATGAAGATGAGACATATTCCCAGCATCCAAAACTACTGCCGACAATTTGGCATAGATCCTTATAGACTTTTTCATGTATGTACGTACGTGCATGCCTGCACGCATGCTGGGTTGAATCGTTGCTGTTTTTATAAGTCAAAAGTGAGCAAATTTTCATTTGATTCAACCGACACAAGCATATATACATAGACAAATACACATATATTTAGGGCCATACCATAATACAGTTTATAGACATGTATTTTAGCTTACACTCTGCCATAGATCTAGAAACAACCTGTCGGAGTGGCGAAGGGCATGTGTCCTGGGTTTCGAATGCTGTCTCCACTGCTTACTCACCTAGACAGGTTACCAAGGCTTCCCACGTGGGTTTTCCCCCTTGTATAGTGGGGTAGTCACAGTACCCTCTAGTTAAGGTTGTTGTGAGGGCACAGGAGTTAGGATGGATGTCAACTAGACCAGTGCCTGGCCCATGGCCAGCATTTTGTAACTGTTAGCAATTACTACCATATATCCAAGTGAGTAGAAATGTATCATTTCATTGTAATTTGCACCATTAATAGATTTTAGCTGTATCCATTTTCCACTGTTGGAGTGACATCGTTGTACACACGTGTA
>PVJD01016150.1:0-22173 GCA_004026545.1 Mormoops blainvillei | reverse complement strand
GGACTCAGCATCACTCAAGATAATGTAACAGAGATTAAAACAATCAAATTAGTAGAAAACCCCAAAAAACCGTATTTAATAACAAAACATTCTCTCAGGGTGAAGTTGAACAAAAGTTGCTGACATTTATTTTATTTAGCAATAATCCAGTTTGAAACTTCAAATATTTATTAGCGTAAGTTTATGTATCAAATAATGAAATAGCACTTTAAACACAAAGGTATCTTTAAAAACTTAAGGCATTTTATAAAGAATTGCAATTAAGAAGAGGAAAACTGCATTAAAGTTGGAAAACCATGTTACACGGCTGCGGGTTAAAAGTTAGCGGCAGTTCATTTAAGCATAAACAGCTGCGGACAAAACCCACAGCCCGATCTGCCGAAATGGCCTCATTCACATTTGAGAGCCAAACAGTGGGGTGCAGCAGGGCTCGAGGAGGGCGGCAGGGGCAGCGAGCTGCTCTCGTGGGCCCGAAAGAAGCTCAGGGAGCAGAACTGGCGGCTCAGGTGTTGCAGTCACCACCCCACCCTGTAAACGCGGGGCCTCCGACAAACGCGTCTGGGGAGACCCACTCTGGTCTCTGCAGCTTTGCCGCCGAAGGTTATTGCATCCCTCTACTCTCTCCATGGGGACCCTTGGGACACATTGCACTGTCTTCTAACTTTCTTTGAGGAAAATCTATTCTCATGAACAACTAGTTTGCTTTTAATACCCAATAAATCGCGGTGCTGTTCAAATTTCTCTCTCAGTGCCAACTGAAAGAAAACTCAGGGCTGAGTGTCCGGCTTTCCCTAAGCGGCGTGGGAAGTGGCCTTGGGCAGAGGGTCCCCACGTCTGTGTCCCTCGAATACCGGCCTCGCTGCCGTCCACGGACCTTCGCGTCCTTGTGAGCCAGTCTGCCTCCAGGCAGAGCTAACCAGGTGTCAACAAAGTGGGAAGTTAATGAAAACAAGCAAGAAGAGGAAACAAAGACAGCTTCCCACTCCCGATTTCTCCGCATCGAGCCGGACGTCAGTGACGGCTCACGGGCACCTGCCTCCTTCGCACGCTGTCAGGATCAGAAGGTTAGTGTCGCAGCAGGTCGAGGGGAGAGCACATCAAAGCCACTTGGAGACGGCGGGAAAAGCCCGGCCACCCATACATGTGCACCTGCTCACCATGTATTTTCTCCAATGATTCTGCCTAAAGAACTCAGCTGGCTTTCCCACGTGGCCGGGCCACTCGAGCGGCCGCTGGCCCCGAAGGCTGAGTGGGAAGAGGGTTCTGTATTACCCCAAAGCTGTGTCTCCGTACCCACCACCCCGGCCATGATCTCCGTGCAGAAACCCCCCCGCCCCATTTTACCCTAGTCAGAGTATCAGGGTGTCCCCTGACGCCCTCACTGAATTATCGGTGGGAAGAAGAAGGGAGTGGTTAGAAAGGGCAACGGAGCTTGAGAATAGTAGGAACAGGCCGTAGCTGTGTCGGTCCGACCTGCCTCTCCTGTCTTTCCCCGGCGGCATCCCCACGGTCCTACCAGCCCTCACGGCCTGTCCTTTCTGCCAGGGGAGGCGACCCGGGAGGACGCGAGGGCAGGTCTGTCGGAGTGAGCGTCCGTTCGAGAAAGCAGGGCCAGTGTGCAAATGCTTCTATGGTCTCAGGACCAGGCAGAAACACGGGCATTGGAACAGAACGAGCTGACTCCACCCCGTATCTCAAGAAATTCCTAGGACAGACCGTACTGAGAGAAAGCTCCAGAATGTTTTGCACTGCTCTCTTTCAGGACACTCCAGTCCCTGATACCGGTGCAATTATCTCAATATTAGAAATGGGGATGCGGAAGGGAACACATAAGCAGTTCAGTGACGAGCTAAGCAGACCCAGAAGACGGGAGTGATTGCGGCTTGTTTCACATAAATGAATGGGGATGATCTAATTCCATCAAACAAAGTGCCTCTTACTCACTGGACACGTTGTGTAATCTACAGGGTTGGTGATTTTAAAATGTCAAACATCGTTAAAAGTACAGTTTAGTTAAAATGTCAAGTGTATATTTTAAGTAAATTAGGAAAAAAAATCACTAAGTTAAATCTTATTCCAGGGAACTAATTGCTTTAAAGAAAATCGCCGTAAAGCCAAATATTGCCAAAGCGATGTTAACACTCAATATTTAATAGCATTGCATTTCATAACTGTGCTAACGTTGGTACCCTTACGGCACAGCTTATAAAAAGGCCCGGCCTAGCACTGTGAGATCAGAATCACACCCTCAGAGTTAGCAGTGCTGTTACATGACCCCGTCTTTTACTGAGTACGTGGATTTCCTCAAAAAGGGCCTCAGTGAGCCGCTGCCAGGGGCTGTGTGACTGTGCTTGAGAAGCTAAAGAATGGAGACCCCCAGGCAACCCATCACACTATCAACTACGGGTTTAGATGTTTAGGGGTCCCTCTCTATAGATGTTCAAGTATCAGTCCTGTCACTAGCACCTGGAATGGTTTCTAGGCCATGGGATAAAATATGGGGCTTCCTGTTTTTCAAAAACTATCTATTTAGTAGCTATTATTATTATTTTAAGAATCGTTGTCTCTCTAGTTGCTTTCTTTGAGCCTGGATGTTTAGATTGGATAATCAGAATCAACTTTTCACCCATTAAAAGTATTTACTGGACATCTGTTAAAAGATATATTAATGATGAACACATTCTATGCATTCAAGAAACTCAGTTTAAAGTGGAAGCTAGGGAAATGACTAGGGAGGTTCTGGAAGTAAGTCAATGTGGGTAATTCCCACAGAAGTTTCCTAGAAGCTTTTCTATCTCCTGCCATCCGGCTTTGACGGTGGGGACAGTGCTGGCCTGGGTGACACACAGAGCTGAAAAGCTCTGAGTATTTCCACGAGCTGCGGATTCCTTAACCCCTCCACTCCTTGTTCGTGTTTTAGGACAAGGAGTACAGACGCAACAATCTGGGCATGGAGTCTCTACCACTCAGAGTGGTGGGCCAGCCCCCCAGCTAAAAAGCTACGCATTAAAATTTTCAAAGGGAAATCTATTTGCCAAATCATCCAACAATTATATAATTATATTACAAGAGAAGAAAACCACCCATGGTTGTGACATGGTCACGCCTCCCACCAACAGAAGTAACACCCGGCAGAAAGAACTCCCCCAATCCTGTGGCCATGCGTGAAGAAGGGCCCTCAATATACGGCCCTGGGAAGGAGGAGGGGCCCGGTGTCACTGCTGTCAGGGTCCACTGCACAGCCTCCCTGGGGAGAGGCGGAAAGAGACCAGAGGCAGCGTCTAGCTGACCAGGGCGTCCTTCCCTGATCAAATGGTGCAGAGAGGGCCACGGCAAAGGCACAGGCGCTCAGCCAGCTCCTGGGGACTCCCCACTCGGCACGCCTCCCCACCACTCTACTCTTTGTTTATCTTTTGCCGCCACCACCAGCTCAGGGCTCAGTGTTCTCCCAGCGTCAGTCCCAGGGCATTTGTTTTTTGTTTGTTTGTTTGTTTGTTTTTTTAAATTCTCATCGAAGAACATGCTTATTGATTTCAAGCGTGGGGAAGGGAAGGAGAGATGGAGAGAAACTTCAATGTGAGACAGAAACATCGATCAGTTGCCGCTTGTATGCGCCCCAATCAGGGCCCAAACGCATATCCCAGGCATGTGCCCTGACCAGGAATCGAACCCATGACCTTTCAGTTTATGGGGTGATGTTCCAACCGGCTGAACCACGCTGGCCAGGGCCCAGGGCTTCTTCCTCAAGGTTCTTAGACGTGCCATCCTATGAAAGGGTTAATTGTAGAAAAATTAATGTTAGAGTTTCTACCCAGAATTATTATTTTGGAAAGAAAATAAATATCTTATTTGGCAAAAACTGTTGAAAAAAATAAAGCAAAACTTTGTTCTCCCAACAAAATAAATCAAAATGAATGACCGACCAGGATCTCAGTTGAAGGAATGTTTCTGAAAACAGGAAGGAAAGTTAGTCTTTCTTTAAAGTAACTGGATTCTGAGGGTTTACCTGAGAGAAAAATCGAAGTGGACTTTTGAAAGGAAATGCACTGTAAGCTATTTTCTGGAAACCCTGAGAGTAAACAGTGTAGCAATCAAGCCACGTTTTCTAGTCATGGTTAAGTTATCCATAACATTGGATACATGTCCCTAATAAAGTAAATAGTATAAAACTTTTCCTCTCCGGTTTACTGGACCTAACCCTGTGTGCATATTTGAAATTTCAAACAGAACATTAGAGTACTGTTTTTATTTCATAATCTCCCTGCTGGCTCAGTGTCTCTGGGATGCAGTTACATGAAGGAGCGTTCCCCTCACTTGGTATATGAACGGACCTCAGCATACGGTCACATTCCACAATTCCACATGTGATCCAGGTCCCGTCTCTGTCATGGGCACACCGCGTGGAGGGCTCCGGGCCACCTGTAACGTGGGCACAGGTGCAGCCCACCCGATGCCCTTAGAGCTCACCTGGCCTCAACTGAGAGCCCAGGAGCCAGGCTGGGTGTCAGCTTGGCCTAACTAAGTCTCCAGCTCTTTTCTGGACAATGTCCTTTAAGTCCTCACGGAACCCGGCGGCGCGGTCTGACCTTCCGTTGCACAGGGGCGCAGGGATGGGCCCGAAGTCCCTTTGCTGTCGAGGAGAACAGCCGACATCCCCACCCAGCTCACTGGCTTCCAAGGTGCTGTTTTTTCGGCCCTGCATGGTTGAAGAAAACACTAATCATGTGCTCGTTCACTCAGACGCCGCTAATGTATGAAACGCCTGTGTCGCAGACACTCAGATCGCTGTTGGAGGAAGTCAGGGGACAACTGCGCTTGGCAGCCTTCCGTTCTAGACAGGGCTTTAGGGGCCCTTCGGCGTCTGAGACAGCGCCGGGTCTCGGGGCCCTGGGCTGCTTCCTGCACCGCCCCTTGCCCGCGGGGACACGCTGAGGGCCAGTCAGCGCGAGGTGGGTGCTTGCCGTCAACCCGTTCCAGAAGGCCGGCAGGAGCAGGAGACCAGGCCTGGGCGGGCACCTGCCCCGGGCAGAGGCAACGCGAGACCCCAGCGTGCTTCACGCGTGGCAATCCTTCCGTCGCTGCGCAAAAAGGAGTGTGGGGAGCGCGCGCTGCAGGACAGCGCGGTGAGCTATCACTCCGCCAGCCCTTTATGCTGCGGGAGCGGTAGCGCCCCCAACAGCCACTGTTTGCTAAGAGCCCCGGGGGCTGAGTCACTTCGCCAGCTCCCTCGCCCTCGACGTTCGGCCTGTGATTAGCTGCAACTATTTGGCCACAAATGAAACCATTCACATAGTCTGCCCTCCTTCACAAGGCACGTTAAGGATCAAAAAGGCTTGCTTACTATTCAAGACCGAGTTTCTGAAATTAAATTAAAGGATGCATTATCTGAATCTATAGTCTCTTAAAAGCATTAAAATAGCAAATACTCATTCGAGCAGAGTTTAAGTCTGCATAAGTAGCAATATGGGCTTGAAAGTTTCCATACATGAATTAATAGGCGGTCCTGGGCACTCCATCAGCCTTCGGAATTTGAGGTCCATTTTCATCTTGTTGCTAATCACAGATGATGCCCTCCTTAGTAATCTTGGCTCCAACAGGTCTTCCTGACGCCACCCTCATTACATCAGTCTGGTAATGAGTCATGCTAATTAATCAGTCAAGCAACCGATTCTTCATTCATATCCCCTCTTTCTGCTTTGCTAAGAATTTTTAAATCACTTAATAACATCACATTTTATAGTTATTTGAATTATATCATTTTCCTTAAACAAATTAAAATTTGAAAATAACCTACTATTGGTGCCAAATTTAACAAAGAATCAACAAGTAAAATTTTTTGCCAAATTACCAAAATTTTAAAAATAATATTAATATACAACTTGGTGGATCACTAAATTATTTTACAAAAGTTCATTATTTAAAAATTTTAATAATCCAGTGATTCTTTTCACCTAATTTCTTTCTAACACTGTTAAAGTTTCCTATTTTCTTACATTCGAACACAAGCATACCTCATTTTATTGCCTTGCTTCGCTCCATAGCCCCCCCCCACCCCCACCCCGCTTTTACAAACTGAGGCGAAACCTTCCACCAGCCAAAGGACTGCGAGGTGATTTACTGTGATGCTCTGTTATGGTGGACTGGGCCCAAACCCGGAGTGTCTCCCAGGCCTACCTATGCTGGGTCAAGACTCTCAGGTGCCTGTCTATACCTATATACACAGATGTCAAGGGTGTGCTTCCAGTACCTGTATATACATATGTAAGTGTGTAAAAGAATAATCTTTCTGTTTATATTTTTAATTGTAAAAATATATATATTTCTGCCCCAGCTGGTGTGGCTCAGAGATTTGAGCACTGGCCTGCAAACCAAAGTGTTGCTGGTTCGGTTCCCAGTCAGGGCACCTGCCTGGGTTGTGGGCCAGATTCCCCAGTAGGGGGTGCATGAGAGGTAACCACACATTGATGTTTCTCTCCCTCTCTGCCTCCCTCCCTTCCTCTCTCTACAAATAAACTTTTTTTAAAAAAAGAAATATGTATTTCTGTAGTTATCTATCTCAAGGTGAAGAAACGGAAGTGTCTGTAAGGCAAGCCAGAATGGGAGTTCTGTCAAAACACACATCGCAGAGCCCGACCTACTACAGGCAGGCTGCCGCTCTAACTCTGAGGTCCTGACTCTGAAGCAAAGCGGGGACAAAGCAGCCTTGGCGCTGACAGAAAAGCCTGGAGCCTTAAGTACTGACGTGGACCGAGCTACAGAGATGAAAAGGACTCAGGGAATATCATCTTTTCAAGATAATAAGCCCACATAATAAGATCATAGGGAAAAATGCCCAATGATGAGCAAACATAACAGTGGGCAACAACATGTGCTTGGACGTTTCCATAAATGGATTTATCTGCAGCGAATTCATGTGCAGCCGTCTCAGCAGCCCTTGACATTTCTGCCTATTTTTATTTTTACAAGACTTAACAATTTGAATGTAAAAATAAGATGTCTAAAATAGCACTGCTTGACAGTGCCACACGCAGTTTGAATGAGGATGCTGGAAAAGAGACACTCCTTCTTTGAGAAGTGCACCTCGTATGTGTGTGTTTTGTGTGTAACGTGCGTACACGTGAACTCATGTGTCAGATCATTGCTGATTCACATTTGCATGTGTAATTCAGGGAGCTGCGAACCACACTTCCTAGTCACTCATTGGCTCTGAAGAGAAGACGGTAGTCGTGTGGGACACTGGGAAAAATAAATGTATTGTATTCACTTCTTGCCACTTTTGAAAAATTTCATCATGTGAATGTATTATTTTAAAAACTAAATATTTAAAAATATTCATTAAAATATGTATCTAATTTAAACTCTAATATGTACAATATTAAAAAAATTTTCTGACCATTTGACTATTCAGAACACAAGCTATCTTTAAGATTATTTTCTTGTACTGAAATCAATGATGACAGATGCTTTGCCATTGGTTTCATGCGAGCTCCTTTGCAAGAGGGAGCATACAGCTTAGCATTATGAAAAACTCTTTTAATTTAACTGTCTAAACGTTGATGGGAACATAAAACTATTCCAATTTCTATGCAGTTTGTGTAAGCAATTTCTATGTAATGCTCTTGATAATGTTGTTAAAGTTCTTCATTATCTACATATTTAATTTTGTCTCTCAGACACGTCACAATTTGCTCTAAAATAAACTATTTACAAGAGTTATTAAAATACTAATTAAAACATCCAAGGCATGTTAGAGGAACACAACATTTTATTCAGACACTGCGCCGCAGTCCCTTCCCTGACTCATTTCGAGCCCCCCCGCCGCGCCCCCTTCCGGCCGCCCGCAGCGCTCAGTCCACCGGCGAAGAGCGGGGCGTTAACAGAAGACGGGGAAAGAACGGAAAACCAGGGGAAGGACTCTGAGTCCCTGCCAACTGCTTCGTTAATGTTAGAAAATGTCTTTGTAAATCCAATCTTCAGCCTTCTGACATCATCTGCCACTGCACAGACAACCTCGGCAGCAAAAGAAGTCTGTGACAAAGGGATGAAAGCCCAAGCCAGCTTGCCCTGCGCCGCCTCCGCAGACCCTCTCTGGAGGCGGCTCTGGAAAACCGTCTTGTTGATAAACCGGCGGGAGCTGTAGTGATGGAGGCGCCGCCCAAAGTCTTTACCTCCTCACACTCTTCGATCTGCGGCTCCCTTCCAGCAAACGCCCCGGAGCCTCAGCGCTGAGCGAGCGCAGGAGGCCAGCGCCGCCGTCCGCCCCTCTTGCGTGCATGACGTCAGCTGCCGAATCGGGGCCATTTCCAAGGGCACTTATTAAAAAAAAAAAAAAGTTGCTGTTCCTTTTTTACTTCCATAACGGTACTATAAAATCTTAAAGAGTGAGAAAACTAACAGGTACAGAGAAAAAGGTGGAAGTTCTTCAAAATCTACGCCGCACCCCCCCTGCCCGGGGAGCCCTCCTGTTCACGGCATGTGGCAGCCCCGGCACACACGTGCGCGCACAGCCCGTGGTAGCGAACACACGTGCTTATATCGGCTTCTGGGTAAGCATGTTTCATACTGACTGAGAAGACCGGCTCCAACCAAAGTGCCTCAGGGTGTTTTATTTTGTTTCATTTGCAGATCTTCCCCAAAATAACTAGAAAAATAGAAACGCGCCCTCTGATTTTCTGTCGACCCTCGAATGTTTTTTATAACTGGGCTGATTTTCCCTTTTTCAGTGTCACTAAAAGACACTGCCCCAAAAATTGTATTTTCTGGTACTGGGATGAGTGACAATTTTAGGTTTGTACATAATCCAAAGACAGGAGCTTCTTCAGTGTAATTTCTGAAGCTGAAATATTTCGGTGAGTTGTACTGAGACAGGCCAGTGACACAATGGTTATCGTGCTGGCTGGGTCTGAGAAGGGCACGTTAGCTGCCCCTCATGGCAGCTACATGCATGTCCCCAAAGTCTGATTACTGTAAAGACCTTCCCATCCTTCCGAAACCACATTTTTTTTTTGTTGTTTCAGTTCTAACTTGGAGTGTGCGACTATTTGAAAACATCTTAGGGAGAGCTGTCCCTTACTGACCGCATTCAGAAGGACGGGGGGAGGGACCCCCAGCAAAGCAGCAGTGCCCTGTTCCTAGGTCTGGGGCGTAGGGCTCTTGGGGCAATGGTCTTCCTCGGATGCACCAGTGGGCGCCTGACAAGGGTTCACCGCGAACTTGTGACTGACGCATGGACCCAGGCCGGTGTGCACCCAGTCATCAGCACAGGTCTTTTTCTCTTGTCAAACACTTTGAATATACTAGAAAGTAAAGTCCGTTTGCTTTAGCTGAGCCTGTGGTCACTGCGCACACACACTAGCTTTCATCCAAATGGTGAATTTCATTTTATAATGAAGGCAACAAAACGCTCTTCCGAGAAGATCGCAACAATAATTCTTCATCATTCCTCCACCCTGGATCGGACGATGTGACCGAGGGTTGGTCTTTATGCCTCGTCTAGAGGCTTCTCTGCGTGCTGCATCCACAAGGACCAGGACATGGGAGAGCACAGTGGGAACCAGTCACCGGGGGCTAAACAGAGGAAGAACGTCATGCTTGGAGACACGGTGTGCGGTTCTGGGGAACACAGAGACCTAGTGGAAGGGTGACTCAGCGCTCCGGCAGCTAAAGAAAGAGTGGCCACATCACTCTGTGGACAGACGTCTAAGCTGGCGTCTCATGTGTGACAAACTCAGCCACTGGGACAATTTCCCACTGTAAGGGACTCTGTGTACCTTACTACAGATTGAAGAAAATTTCCACTTTGGGGTTATTTTGTATTACTTAATTGCCCAGACAACAGCACGTAGGAACCTTATTCATTTTTTTAAAAGTTCAAATACATTTAATTCTAATAATAACATTCTAATCACGCAAACCTTTCCTCCAGATCTCTGACATTCTCCCTTTCATGCACCTTATAATTTTAAGTCCTGGTATCATCCAACTGATAAGTGGAGTGGCTGCTAAAAAAATAATTCCTGCAGCCCACTTTGATCACCGTACTCTGCCTCCCACATCTATTGACCACCCACTCGTCCTTCAAATGTGGAAGATAACATATATTGTTGCTGACATTCATAAAGTTCATTCCAACTTAATTTCACCTCTGAATTTGCTTCATCAATGACACGCTGACAACTCTGTTTAAGCCCTTGAAGCTTGTCATCCACAAATGACAGAAGGGTGGAAACACCAAACATTAGGACGACGTAAAGGATAATTTCTCCCTCTTCCGACAGGTCTCCAATTTCCTTATTTCCTCAGTAAACGCACACAGGAATACATACCCCACTCGTGTAATTTTAAAACTCACTGATAAATTACTGGTTTCCCTTTTTCTCCCCTGGATCCTAAGCTATCAATTGATTTTAGTCAATGTTATTTCTCTGTGTACATTTAGTTTAATTTATGGTTCTGAACTAAAAAGGGTTGCAGTGGGGATGTTGTAAAGCTTTTTCTAAAAAGGCTGAATACTTTATAAGGGATTTACAGAACAGGAGAAAAAAAAAGGTCACAAGCTGATGAAGTCTATTCAGGCCCTGCAAAAAGTATGTTCTTTCACAATAGAATTTTTTTCCATTTCCTCTGAATTATAAAGAGAAAATATGCTTTTTCAAGCTGGGGCTGTAATTATTGGAAGGAAACTCAGAGATGTTTCACCAGAAAACGATGGGGAAGCGCTCGCATGGTCCTGTGCCTCACTGGCTTTGAGCCCCTCCCCCACTTCTTTTTTTCCCAGAATATTTCTAACCTGATTAGAAAACGAGGATGCTGTGGACACATTTAACAGAAGTGCACACAAGTTCACAATCTTTTCTATTTTCCCTTACAATTCAGTCACTAAACCGTCACCAAGTGCAACATGAACTGAGTCACGCGCCACGTTGTCCCCTTCGGTTTCCTCTCTGAGTTGCGGGGACTTGGGTAAGGTGGACCCTCATCTAGACGTTAAGCCATTCTCATCACAGATGTAACCCAGAGCCATGGCCACGGCCAGAACACGTCTCAGAGCAGTCTGCATAAATCGTGCAGATAATCAAAATGAGAGGCTTGGGAGGAGAGGGGGCGAAAGGGAGGGGAGGAAATAAGGGAGTAGGATGGGGGAGGGAAGGGGCAGGGAGAGAAACACGCGGGCAGAAGTGGGAAGCAGCTATGTTTGCACGTTTTACATAATGTATCCTCCAAGCTTTGCCCTCCCACGTTCCCTGCTTCAGTAAATGACTGCATGGTCACCCAGCTTCTTTACTTGGAAACCCCAGGCGGCCCCCCCGCCAGCAGACAGGGGGCGCCCGGTCCCGCCGCTTTGCTCCCCGCTCCTCACGGCCACGCTCCCCGGGCGCGGCCGCCTCCTGGCTTCTCCCCGGCACAGCCTCGGCCTCCTGTCCCGGGACCACCCTGCGTCTCCACGGAGCCCCGCGCCTCCGGTCCGTCTTCTCTCCGACCCGTCCCCGCGCCAGTGCCTCTTAGCCGGCCGCCTTCCAAGCCCTGAGCGGCCCGCCCCAAACCGCCCGCACGCGCGCAGGCAGGGGCCCTGGGCAGCCAGGCCACCGCGACCGAGGGCCCGCCAGTGAGAGGGCCAGTCAGGGCCAGGACAGCGGGACAAGCCGGCGCCTGTGTGTCGGGAGCACAGAAGCGAGGAGAGAGCAGGGCCCAGCGACGAAACCGGGGCAGGACCTGTGCTTTCCTCTCGCTTTCCTGGAAGCGCCCTGTCAACAGAGCTCTGGGCGCGGAAAGGCCTGAGGGCGGCGGGAAGCACCGCGTCTGTCGGGAAGCTCGGGAAGAGCCCGCACGGCCAGTGGGAACCAAACTGGTCCTGATGACCCTGGGAGCGGAGACTGTTAGACTCACAGCGGGAGGCTGAGGGACAAAGAGCAGCGAGGCGGCCCGGGCACCCAGGCCCAGGCGCAGTGCGATCGTTCGTGCTCCGCGAGCCTGGAAGGACGTTGGCCGTGGGGCGCAGGGTTTTGTGTGTGGGGTTCAAAACAGTATTTGTTCAGAGTAGTTTTTGGTTCACAGCCAAGGTAGAGTTCTTCCCCACCTGCACCCACAAACACACAGCCTACCCGGTTACCAACACCCCGTCCAGGGGGCACACTGGTTACGCCTGGTCGCCCGAAGTCCACGGCTCCTGTTAGGGTCCCCGGCGGATGCGGGGTACTGTCCGATTAGGCAACGGTGCACGCCCACCAGTGTAGGGATGCGAAGTGCGGCCGCTGCCTTCGAAGTCTGCTCTGCTCTGCCCTTTCGTCCCCATCTCCCTCTCAAGCCCTGGCCACCGGGATCTTTTCTCCATCTCCACAGCTCCGCCTCTCCCGGGATGTCACAGCCTTGGAATCACACCGTGTGGAGCCTTTTCGGGTTGGCTCGTTCACTTAGTGCCTTGTACTTAAATCTCTTCCATGTCTTTTCATGGCTGAATAGCTCGTTTATTCTCTTTCTTTTTTCCTTCTTTCCTCATTTTTCAGTAGTAAATATCCCATTGTTTGATACGCCGCAGTGTCTTTGTTCATGCACCTGCGGGAAGTCTCCTTGGTTGTCTTGTTCCCGGGTTCTGGCAATTATAAATAATTGCATCTGTGTATACAAAGACCTGCACACGCAGAGGTCGGTGTGTATGTGCGCGCAGGTCTTTGCATAGATGCAAGTTTGCAGTCCCTCTGGGTACAGACCATGGAGTCTGACTGCTCAGTTGTGAGAGGAATCACAGCGCCGTCCCCCGCAGGGGCTGCACCATCGGACCCCCACCAGCCAGGAAGGAGGGGCCTGCCGCCGGGTTCCCTGTCCGCACTGGGCGACCCAGCCCTCTGGCTTTCGGTCCTTCTGACAAGTGAGCAGACACTTCCTGTTTGGCTTAAAGTAGCCTCACACCCAACACTCTCCCAATCAGGCTGTGCTAATATAAAAACATAAATGCAAAACCGGGGAGAGAAAAGGGTCGTTGTAAGTGTTCCAGAGAAAATTCTAGAGCGACCCACTTCAGCGGGGCCCTCAGCTGACAGCTAAAGCTTCTGGAGGGCAAATCCAACAGGGAAATGGGGTACGTTCTGCAGGGCTCGCCCCGCCAGCCGGCCACGGATATTTAGGGAGCGCATCTAAAGAGCACAGGACGCGGCCAGGAGCCGCCGTTGGGCACAGTGGAGACAAGGCCTTTGAAACATCCAGAAGTCCTGCCTTCACAGAGATTGGAACACGGTGCAGGAGAGGCACGTGACCCAATGTGTGTCTGACAAGGCTCTGGTCCACAGTGAAGGTTCCGAAACTATAAGGAGTGGCAGCGTGAAGGCGAGGGAGGGGGAAGGGGACATCTTCCAGCCTTCATGCAAAGAAGGTGCGTGTCTGAGGGGACAGAGGGACACATTCATGAATAATCGAGGTGATCGGTAAGCGTGGGATGCGAGTTCTTCCAGACGAACTCTTCTTGGACTAAGTAACCTTGTAGAAACAGGGTGCCGATGACGTGACTGCTATCCGCAGAACCTGCAAAGGCCTCTCAGAGGATGCAAATTTAGTGTACTGAGGGCTTGGTTGTTGGGTTTCTTTCTTTTTTTGCTATATAATTCAATTTTCTATGCTTTCCCATTCCCATTTCACATGGTTTAATCTTTTCTCACGTGGTTCAATACCTATCGACAGATGTATTATTTGACTTTCTTTAAGAAAATGTCCTGCAGAAGCCTGCCCTCCGACAAGGGAGTCAAGAGCGTGAGGGGCTACCTGTCCCACTGACCCTCTTTAGAAACTTGGGCCAGCAAAGGGCTTCCAACAGACTTTGCGAAATGCAATTCTGCCACGTGGGGGTCTCCATGCCTCAGCCCTGCGGACTCCGTGACTCTGCGTCGTCTTTCCTCCTGCCCCGTCCCCCACCCCCCTCCTCGGTGCCGTCTTTCAGGGCACAGCTTCTGATCATCCCTGAGCCCAGCAAGTCTGTCTCAGGCTCAGTTTGGAACAAGCTGCCTCTTAAGGAAGGCTTGTCTAATGCCTGTGTTTAGGTAACTCATTTTGACAGTTTTGACTGAGATGGCTGTAAACACATCCTGCTGGAGGGTCAGGGTCGAGCATGCGTAACCTGGGGGTCTCCCAGGTCGTTCCAGGGGTCAGGCTATTCCATGGAAATTGCTGGCATAAGATTCATTAAATTCCAACAGGCATTACCCACTCTCATTAAGTCAGAGCGCTGTGCTCCAAATGACAGCTTTACTGTGAGATCGTCCTCTCAACAATTGTAAAGTCTGATTCTTCAGTTCCTTCCATCACTGTCCATCAGTTGAAAAACATTGAACTTCAGGTTCTGGCTGGTTAGACTATCGTCCTGATACACCAAGTTTGCAGGTCGGATCCCGGGTCAGGGCGCGTGTGAGAATCAACTAAGTGAAACAATAAATTGACATGTTTTTTTTTCCCTCTCTCTCCCATTAATATATTTTAAAAAATTATTTTAATATTAAACATCAGAAACCTGATAATACTATTCATTTAGCTCTTTGAGAAGGTGTACAAAAATGAAGAATTATACACAATATAAGCTTTCTGCATTCACACACATGCCTGCATGCACACGTGTGTGTTTGCTCATCTTTCAAGGTATATCATCCGACAATAAGTCAGATGAGTTGACTGGATTAATACAAAGATCCCCGAGTCCTGAGCAAGGGATTGGGGCGGGGTTGGGGGGAAGAGAGTCACAGTCAAACTGCGATGAGAGTGGGGACAAGAAGACGCAAATGGCTAAAAAGACAGAAGCGAGGACATGCTCGGCAGGTACCCTCTCCATTGTAACTAAACGACATGCATTTTTGATCGAAACATTCAGCTCTGGAGTTGTACCGAAGGTTTCCCACAAGCCCCTGAAGAATAACCTTTGCAGATAAACGTCTATCAGATTTCTGATTTGCAAAGTCACCGTGCCAGACCCACGCAGGGGACCCCCTCTCTCCGGGGTGGAAAGACGGAGAGAGCGGGACGTGATTCTGAATCCTGGGCGCCTTGGTCTCACTGCTCTCTGGGTGCCTGTCAAACGTGGAGCGAGAGTGGGCTCCCAGCCTCAAACACACTGAAAACAGGGATACAGTATGAAAACACACTGATACTGGGAACCGGCTGCCCCTGTTTCCTGGGGACTGAGAGGTGTCCTGGTGCAGGACTTAGTGCCAAAAGCAGGAGCCTTCCAGGCAAAACGGGACAGGAGGTCCCCGCTGTGTCTGCAAGAGCACCTGACTGAAGACCTGGCTGAATCCAGTGCCCAGCTTTGCTCAGACCTTCTCGCATGAAAGTCTCACAGAGCGAGTGCAGTCAGAAGCAGAACTTCGCCACACCAGCTCCTTCAACTGGGGGCACCATGGATTGAAAAACTCAGGTGTCCTTCCAGCCGGAACACTGTCTTGCATCCAAGAGCTCATGGTCACCCCCCTGGGCTACCACGTGGGCATCTCAAACCCGTCCAGCCCAAAGCAGGACGTGGCCGCCCTATCCCCAGCTGCCTCTCTGCGTCCCTGAGTTCGGCAAAAGGCGCCAGCTTTACCAAGACGGCCAAACAGGCTGCAGGAAGTTCAGGTCTGATGCCTCTCCCTCCCTCACCAGATCCAACCCATCACCGGTTTCTAGCGCATTCTTCTCAAATATTGATGATGCACTGTGGGAAGGGCATCCTGCCAGGAGCTGAGGGAGTGGCCTTCTCTATGAAAAGAGCCGATCCGCACTTGGTAAGAGTCTGAAGCTTGGGGCTAAGCGTCCAGGGGAGCTGCTTAAATCGCAGAGTCGGCGCGCACCCGGGAAGACGGGGCTCGACCCGCCAGGTGAAGGCTGCAGACAGCGCGGGCTGCGCCGAGGTCCGGTTACGGTTGTTTATGTGGAAAATAATACAGTTGCTAATACATAATAATACAGGGGTAAATTCTGCGTTTCACGTATTCACAGCTGTAGGCCTACTTTTGCCCCACCCTGTATATAACAAAGACTACAATAATATCAAAAAATTCTGTATGTCATGGAGTTGGAACACTTGGGGTGAACCATTTTATCTGTCTCTAACCAAGTAAATAGGCACCAAGGACAAAAGATGAACTCATTGTAAACCCTTGTTCATTCTTTGCGTGTGAATAAAATAAGAGTAATAATAATAATTGTCTTCTTTCATCCAGAGGCAATTGTTTCAAGAAGGTGAAGGAATTAGTCAAAGAACATACATGCCTGGCCCACAGACACAGCCAACAGGGGGCGATGACTGGAGGTGGGGGGCGGGGGCGGGGCAGAAGGTGGCAGAGGCGGTGGAATGGCAAGATCGCTGATATTGTCAACCGTAAGAATAAAGCTAAAAATTAAAAGAAAACACTTTTTAATTAAAAAATAATAATAACTGCCAACACTTACTGGGCATAGTCCTTGGAAAGCTATGGGTTTTCAATGTGTCTGTAACGTGGGCAGTTTTGTAGCTACGTTGCTTTGGATAGAATCAAAAGCAGAGCTGTTCTTTTTTTTTTAACAAACTGCCTCACCGGGAGCTGAGGAGAGAAGTTTAACTTAAGTCAGCGGGGCAGGGGGACCACCAGCAACCCGCCGGTGGGCAGAGAGCCTCGCGACAAGAAAGACCCGGCCCCCTGCTGGCCGGCCTGCTCACTCCGGGTGGGTCCCATGGGGGAGGGGACGGGACTGATGATCTGTGGGGGTGGGGCTAACCCAGGACTCAGGTCGTTTACCACCTTCTAACAGGAAGGCTGTCCCTCAGGGTGCTGGCGGAATAAGTTCTGGCTGTGGGGGCTCATGGGCGTGGACTTCAGAGTGGGCAGACATCCCTATTCTAAACCACTTTCCACCACCAGCTCCTTATGCTAAGCAAGACCATTGTTCCTCTTTTGGGGAGATTTTTAGGAGCTCTGTCAAAATCCACGTGATAGCCCTTGACTCCCAGGGCTCAGGGGAGAAGGAGGAGCCATACCTCTCGCATAGAGCAAAATTAAATGATGACCGATGTGTTTCAATGTTCACTGTTACGAGGTGGTCTGCACACCTTCTAACACTATGATTCGTCTTTCGCAGCCATGGATTTGAGCTGTGCTCTCAAAATGGACACATGCTGCCTTTGCTACATACAAAGTTATCCTCCATGCATGTTGACATGCAATGGCTGGAGACAGTTAATTCACTTTAACGGTTCTGAAATGCTGGAGGCACACACGGTATCTACTCACAGCAACAGGTGAAAGGATGAGGAAAATATATTTTTTTAAGTCTCTGGAAATCGTCCTATAAACATGAAGCAGAAGAAGAAATATTTAATCAAGAAAAGCTGGCTTAGCCCTAACCGGTGTGGCTCAGTGGACTGAGTGCCGGCCTGCAGATCAAAGGGTCACTGGTTCGATTCCCAGTCGGGGCACATGCTTAGGTTGCGGGCCAGGTCCCCAGTGGGGGGGCATTCAAGAGACAACCACACATTGATGTTTCTCTCCCTCCCTTCTCCTCTCTCTAAAAATAAAAAAAAATAAAATCTTTAAAAGAAAATAAAGAAAAGCTGACTTATTTGCAGAAAGAGACAAGATGACCCTAAAATTCATATACATATACAAAGAACCTGGAACAGCCAAACATCACTGAAAATCATGAAAAAAAGATGACGCACACCTCTCTATTTTACTACTTTCTAAAAAGCTAAAGTAATCAAGACTATATCATACTGGCATAAGAACAGATATATTGATTAAGAAGATTTAGCACTCAAACATAAAACCTCACAGTAACAGTCAATTGACTTTGACAAGGACACCAAAACAATTTAGTGGGGAAAGAACGGTCTTTTTAATAAACCTGCCTGCGACCAGTGGCCATCCACAGTAAAACAGTGAAGCAGACCCCTTCCACGCATCAGAGGAATAAATAATAACTCACAGGCTCTAAGGCATAATAAACCATGTCTTAAGAGTAAGACATAAAGCTATCTGACTCTTTGAGAAAAATATACGAGTAAATCCATGTAACCTTGAACTGCCTTCATAGATATAACATCAAAAGCATAACAACAAAGAAAACACATTAATTGGACCTCTTCAAAATTAAAGACTTAGTATTTCAAAGAATATCATCAAAAATAAAAACACACCCCATAGAATTGAAGAACATGTTTTTGGCAAACCTTATGATTTGATAACAGACTTATACCCCAAATATATAAAGATCACTTACAATGCAATAATAAAATGACAAATTACTCGTGAAAAAATAAAAAAAAGAGGCAAAATATCTGAAGAGACCGGCCTCCAAAGGAGGTACACGGTGGCCCAGAGGCACAGGTGAAGGGCTCACTGCCATTAGCCACCGAGGCAATGCAAGGCTGACCCCCAGCGAGACACCAGTCCACACCTGCTAGAATAGTTACAATGAAAAAGACAGTTACTGAGAAGTGTTGGCGAGGGTGTGGAGAAGTCGGAAGGCTTCCTCAAGCCCAGGCCTTCCTGCGTTCCTGTTTATACCTGTGCCTGTAATTACATGTACTGATTATATACGGACGGAATATGGTCAATATTGCCCTCCAGTCGATCTTCACAGCTTTCATCGCTCATGTACCTCCTGCCCCCAGGCTACCGGCCCTCCTGGCTTTAGGGAGGGTCCTGCAGGTGGCGGGCGAGGGGGCGGGCATTAGAAACACCGCCACCGAGAAGGAAGCTACAATTCCCTTTCGGCGCCGCGGGAGGAAAACGTCTCACAGGCGCAATTTACACCCCGCTCCCAACTCTCCAAAGTGTTTCACTTGAGAGAAATAATGGCAGAGTCACCGTAATGAGAGGGTGAGCTGCACCCCCACGGAAGGGCAGGGGCAGGGAAGGGCGTCGGGCCTGAGTCGGGAACCTGTGGCTCCCCGCCGACTCCGCACGGAGCGCAAGGGTCCCGGGAAACCGTGGGAGGAAGTCGGGATGCCGCACCCCGGGGAACGCGGCCGTGGACCAGTGGCCCCAGGGCGGATGCTGGCGCAGCAGGCCGAGGGCCGGACCCCCGGCGGGCCAGCCGGATCAGCGGGAGCTAGGGGCGTGCTGGGTCAGCCGCAGAGACTGCGAGGTCTCTGCGAGAGAACAGTCCATCCTGCCTGGGGACACTCTGACCAAGAGAGCAGTAAGGGCCTGAGCGGGTCCCAAAGACCTAGCGACACGGGACGGACCTCAGCGGGGTTCAGAGCAAAATGGCAAAGCCGGGCGCGCTTCCTCACGCTGTCGGCGCATCGCAAGAGTCCCCCACCCTCCCTATGCCCAGAGGTTCCCTTGGAAAAAGGCAAAGAAAGTGAAATAGAGAAACCCTAAAAAGGCTGGGAATTTACTCAGGAGGATGAATTTTCCTAGAAGGCAAGCTTTCACTGGGGGAGACTACCAGTGAATTTCCAAGTTTCAGCCTAAAAATATCGCCTCCAGACCAGCCCCAGCGCCTGGCATCCGAGGGAGTGGCAGGGTCCGAGAAGGAGCAGGGCGGCTATAGAGAACGCACACTGTATTTCAAAGCTTAGCCCGTGTCTCGTTCCTCCTGTGTTTCCTGGGTTCTGGGCTCACCATCGACTAGCGAACAATGTAGTTCACACGCTTCCTAAACTTGCAAACCACACGAGTAGAGATGCCCTGGTTTATTTAAGATCGGTGGGCATCCCTTGGGTGAAGGTCTACTTTACCGAGCTAGAGGAGCCCTGTACGTTCAATGTGGACAGCACCCTGCCTCGCCGTCCTGTGTTAAAGTGGGAAGGCGGTGTGAGGTTCGGACAGATGGGCGCCGGCAGTGGGGAAGTGAGAGCGCACCCAGCCGTCAGGCGGGGACCAAGCCCAGCGACGCCGGCTCCTCACTCAGTCATCACCGCAAACGTGCATGTGAGATGTGAGATCGTGACTTTCACCCAAGGTCAGTGAGAGTAGGATTTTTCAAGCCTCACATACGAGAGAGAGAACATTGGCTGTATTCTGCTTAACTGTTCCGGTGTCCAGGAGGAGGGCCGGGAAGAGTGTGACTGTTTGGGGAACCATCGCCTGTCAGATGCCAACTGTAACTCACTGTGCCCAGCACATCACACATGCCTACAGCACGTCATGCCAACCAACCACGGTGCTGCCGTCCACAGACACCGTCCACGGCGCCTGCGTCGCCGGACAGAGACGGCCGTGCTCCTGGGGGCAGAAGGACAGAAGAGAAATGGCGAACTTGGAGTAGAGGGTGGGGAGAGAGAGAGAGAAGTGAGAAGCTATTTGGGTAAGAAAATGTATAAAGATGCTTAGAACGGCAAATTACTGCTTTTATGACCACTGATATCAAAAGGCAGGTGAGTTGTGGTGGAGTGACCCCATCTCCTGAGTCGGTGGCCGTACACTTTTGTAAAGACTGAAGGGATCCAAAGGCCTCTTGTTGGTTTTATAACCAAGGGGCATTTTTCTCTAAGACCTGAGTGTCCTTCTTTTGAAATATAATCGTCAAGAAAAGTAAGGTCTCTGGGGGAAGGTCACCTAATGACATCTTAATCATCGATTATCATAACTTCAGAGAGCAACCCGTTACCCATGTGTCTGCAGTGATGCCGGTGCCCACAAAGCTGCTGCCCGGCCAGCCGAATAAAGCACCGTGCACACGGTTATGCCCGGGACATCATACTTGATGATGATGACAGTGGCGCTTCACGCGCTCACTGCGTCATACTCTTCACCATCACTTCAGAGTGTGCCCCTCCTACCTGTGGAAAAGGTTTGCTGTACGGCCGTGTGCTGTCCCTGGCGGGGGCTGCCTCCATCTGTGTTGCCGGTCGCATTCGCTCTCCCGCTCAGTTTAATCTCCTGCGGTTGGCCCCGGACAGGTCTGCAGCCCAGGAGCAGAGGCCGCCCCAGGCAGCCCAGGCGTGTGGCGTGCTGGGCGAGCCGGCGCGTGCACGCGCCTCTGCGAGGTCGGCCCAGCCGTGAACTCGCCCAGTGACGCCTTCCCCGGGAGGTGTCCTGTCCGTACGCGGCTCGTGACCGAGTGCCGGCCTCTCTCCTTTACTGCAATGGTCTTAAAGAAAGTCTGCTTTGGCTTAACTTTGCTATAATTATAGCTTTCAGACTGGGTCACATTAAACCAATGACAGAAATCATGTAAACCTATTTTTTTTCTGTCGACCTTTCCTACAGGAACTCAAAAAATTGCATTTCTGGAAGTATTAGTATTAGGAATACTTCCAGATTATCATATAAATGTAAACTTCAGGATAAAAAGGTAGGCCATTACCACACAATTACCTTTTGCTTTATTACTATATGATCTTATTAAAATGTGCAAAATATACTATTTCCCAAGCTATGAATAGGCTGAAAGTTTCTTCCCAATATTCAATATTCCCTCTCTTCAAAGGGAATTCAAACGATTGATTTCATTTTGATAGGTCTTCTGTTTTTATTAGTCAAGGTAGCTGTGTCTGGCGCTATCACTACCCTGAATGTAGTCTATGTATATGTTACTTTAAACTACTAGGCATGAGATTCTTTGAAGTACACATGAGAAGAGAATAACATTGGTAAACAAACATCTCAAACATTAAAGATCATATAGCTGATAATAAATATTTATTAAAACTGATAGACTATTTTCTAGTGTTAGTATTACAAATTGCCTTTCTGATGTGATAATCTGATATGCAATAAACATTTAAAATATTTTATACTGCGTATAACAAACATACCCAATAGTTATGCCATGTTTAGCATCATATATTAAATTATATCATGTGCTAAGTTAACATCATGTTAAATTATAGTAATAACCAGTAATTCAAATAAATTAAAATATGTAGAAAAATAACTAGCCTTTCAAAATGTAAATCCAAAGAACACATTTTGGACAGTAAAAATACTATATCAAGATTACTTCAGCAATGAGATGTTCTGAGGTTATTTTTTAAATTCTAATGAAAGTTTATAAGGTGTTTTTACAACATCGAAAGTAGAATTTCATGTGACAATTTCCGCCTTCCCTTAGCTGTTAGGAGACGTTCAGCTGTGAGTGATTTCTAAACATCCCTCCGCTGGCCTTGAAAGGCAACAAAAAGTCTGTCTCTTGGCAGAAGAATGAAAAGAAGAAAGTGATTAGCTTTGATTTCTTTTCACATTTCTACTTACTCTTGCCCCAGATTCTTTAGTCCAAAAAAAAAAAAAA
>PVJD01016149.1:0-22190 GCA_004026545.1 Mormoops blainvillei | reverse complement strand
AGGTGTGCCCTTCATGTGGGCTGACTACACCTTGCTTTTGTAGTTGAGCCTTGGTTGCTGTTGGCAGATCAATGGGAGGGATTTACCCAGGCCAGTCAGGGGCAAGGATTGTGCCACCAACTTCTGCCCTCCATGGAGGATCAGCTGTGCCCGGCAGGGTGGTGGTGCTATGACGTGGTCTGTGGCTGTCCACTGGGTGTGCTGGCCCTGGGGTTTCCTGGGTGGTGCAGGCCAATGGCAGTCCCCACCCGTGTTTTGTCTTGGGCCACCTTGCCTGAGCTATAAAGCAATCTGAGGTGGCTGCTACTTGTACTGGGCTTGGAGATTCCCAGGCGGGGCCAAGCTGTGAGTCTAAGCTGGCTGCTGCTAGTGCCGAGCCCGGGGCTCACTGAGGCCAGCTGCTGCTTGTTTGAGAGGATTTAGAAATTGTGAAGTATGAGCCAAGACCAGCCATTCATATGGAAAAGTAGCTTGGGTGGGCCCCTAAGATGGGTGGGGCAGAGTCTCTGGGGATTTCTAAGGCGAGTCAAACAGTGTTAGCCAGGTTGATGGAGTCTCAGATATTGGCACCAGCTTGCCAATTCAGCCTGGATGGGTGTGGTTTCTCTAATTCTGTAGTTGTCAGACTTCCATTCAACTTGATACTGACAGTTCTGAGTGATGGTTGTTACATATTTTAGTGGTAATTTTGATGTGGTTGTGTGAAGAGGTCAGCCGTGTCTGCCTGTGTGGCCATCTTGAAGTTCAGGATGCATCTGTAAGGAGGGTCCAGGCATGTGGCGGGCAGGACTGTCAGATGCGAGGGTTAGGGTAGTGGTAAACAGATACCCAGCTAAAATTGGCTTCAGTGAAGTAAAAAAAAACAAAACTGACTTATTGATTCCTGAGACAGAGAGCCCAGGGAATGGACAGACCATCACAGAGCTTTTCTGCACGTGTGAGCACGCGTCAGCACGTGCGTGCTCTTGCTTTCACGCAAAGAATAGTATCCTGGACATATCTCCTAGCTACTTGTTTTTCAGTGTAGCGTATCTCGCAATGGGGCCATTTGGTGCATACAGCTCGGTATCTCAATCTTCAGAGATCCTTGGGAATTCCATTTGGTGGCTGTTCCCTGTTTATTTAACCAGCAGGGTTTGAGGAATGGTCAGGTTGGTTTCCGGACTTTTGCCACCACAGCGCAGGCCGCACTGAATGGGCTATTGCTCTGGGCATGTGTACAAGTTAAGTCATGAACAGTTTAACCTGGCAGCTTGCTGGGTGGAGCCTGCTGCTAAAACAGAACAGATGAAACTTATATAAACAGTCAGACGGACAGAATGCGCTTCTCCAAAATTCCTTCTTTAGCTTTCATTAAAAACAGACAGCTGTGGAGTGCATCATGACAGGATCATTACAGGATGGGGAGAGAGTTTCTGATTCACAGAGCAGTCAGTCAGGACCTTCTAGAAGTTCTTTGTTAATAGAAGGGTGTGCTTCCTGTCAAATGAACCCTCCTCTTTTCTCCCTCCTCCCCTCCCTCCGTCATTCAACACTTACAGTGTCCACCGGCGGCCAGTGTGGGTAATTCACACCCAAGGGCAGAAACGGGGTCGGACTCCTGGAGGCTCCTGTGGGTCTCTGGCCTTCGGACAACTTAGAAGGGTGCCAACATGAACGAATTACTAGAATTGAAATCTGTCCTTATCAGAGCCACGTTCCACCTGAACACCAGCTTACTGGAATGAGGATGCTATTTTTAAGAAGCAGTATCCAGTTTCATCATGGAAATTTTGAGCGTTGAGCAGGCAGCTTGCTGCTGGCTGGCTAATCTTGAGAGTCCTGGGCCCCAGGGACTCTGTTTGCTCTGCCCCGGTCCCCAGCACCCCACTGGGGTCTGCCTGGCCTGTAGGAAGAGGGGAGAATGGCAGACGAGTGATCATGTGAGTCGTGTCCAGTTGGTTTCACTCTGGCTGGCAGCATCTCCAGGGGCTGGCAGGGCTGGGTTCCTCCCGGCTGTCTGTGTGGGGCAGCGGGGTGAACGTGGGGTGTTTCTATTGCAGTGCCTAGGAGGGCTTGTAATTCTCCAAACTCCTTGATTATGGGCTCTCCTGAAGGACAAGCTGCCTTTTTTTTTTTTTTTTTGGCGGGGGAGGGGTGGGAGGAGGCAGTTCTCAAGAGTGGCTTTGTTTTGCTAGAACTGCCACCTTCCCAGGTGTTCCCTTACCTTGTGCATTGGTGACCTGGTAGCTAATGAGTGCCCTGTCAGGACAGCCAGGCTGGGGGACCGGGCACTCAGGGCCAGTCTGCCTCCAGCTTGCACGCCGCCCATCTCCAGGCTACGCTGGGCTCTGAGTCACTGTCTCTGTTTTGCTGAGAGGAGAGCCGGGTGAAAGGAGATCTTTACCCTCCTCCTTTACACGGTAATCTTGGTGTAGCCAGCAACCTTGACGGCAGGGTTGTTGGAAAGAAACCAGGTTTCAGGGAAGACGTGGTTCAAGGCCAGACTCGGCTGTTTCTCACACCTCGGCAAACCTGGGTGCTTTATTCAGCTGCCCTGAGCTTTCCTCTCTTATCCGTAAAATGTAAAAGTAATAACCATCTTACCAGTTAAAAAATGGATTTTTTTTTTTGAAATAAATAATTTGGGCTTGGACACAAAGCATCTTTGGTTTTGACCACAGCTTCTTAGGAGCCTCAGCCGTTTCCCATCACGCTGAAGGATGAAGCCCCAGATGTGGCAGTGGTCCTGGTCCGGCCCAGTGAAGATGCTCCAAAAACATTCCCAGAAGGGTGGCCAGGTGTGGGCGTGGCTTTTGACTGTGGGCGTGGCCTCAATGCTGTGGGCGTGGCCTTGACAGTGTGGGCATGTCTTTCCCACAGGTGCTGTGAGTGGCTGAGATGCTGTGGTGGAGGGGAGCCCAGGCCCCGCACGGTCTGGTTGGGGCACCCCGAGAAGAGGGACCAGAGGTACCCTCGAAATGTCATCAACAACCAGAAGTACAACTTCTTCACCTTTCTTCCTGGGGTACGTATAGGCAGGGGCCACACCCATTTTTTCTTCCCACACCAAATGTCTGTGTTGGTGCCAGTCCTGGAAGGCTGAGGTCCCTGTGGCGGAGTTTGTGAACACACTGCCCTTGCCACCTTAACTGCTGGCTGTTCCTCTTCGCTGGCCCTTAGCACGTGGAGGTGGCCGCCCTCCATTTGTCAGGCTGGGAGACCACCTGGTCATTTAGAATAACTTCATGTTTATTTGGTGTGTTGTGCAGAAGAGGTAAAACCATATTATGAACCTACCATTATAACCAAGGCACCAAAAAACCCAGCAGTGTTTAAATTTTTTCCCCATCATCATGAAACACATATTTAGCCACAGGACAGTTGGGGCATAAGAGTATAGGGAAAGTTTAAAAACATGCATTTTAATCTTGCCATCAGAGAAAGAACTTCTGTTATCATTTTTGCTAATCAGCGTATCTGTTTTGTTTATTTTGTTACGCTAGAATCATAGCATTTTCTCATTAACTGGTACAAATCTGTGGACTTGTGTCCTCAAACCTTCCCCCAACACACCTAAATTAATTACCTATTTTTATCCAGCATGGCCTCCAAACACTCTGATCGACTTTAGAAGCAGCAAGAGCAACCAGTTCCCGTGTTGGAAAGGAAAAAAAAAAGTTACTATGTTTGATTTCTTCAGAGATAATACAGAAACACCAATACATTATACTGTCGCCTAAGGTCAATTCAATGTGTTATTTTAAGGATGAGTTCGACTTATATTCATTGCTAAGCTCTCTCAGCCCTCCCTGTTTGTCCCCTCAGATCTCAGTATAGTACGTCAAGAAAAAGTTTATTTCTCGTTCCTGGACATTCTTATGCAGACCTGGCCACTTTCTTTCATCCTTAAATAAGGAAGGCGGTAGCTACGCCTTCTGGAATACATGGCCACCAATGTTCCCGTGACCAGGCAAGAGCGGGTGGCTGAACCATGGCTCTTAACTGCCTTAGCCTCGGAGAGACACGTCTTTTTCACTCACTGCCCAGTGGCCGAGTCTTGTGGTATCAGTCTCCCCGCAAGGGCCCGTGGGAGCAGTTAGAACTGCCAGGACCCACCTGCCACACAGGGTGGGATTCTTTGGTGTGTGTGTATTTTGCAGCACTGGGATCGTATTGTGGAAACGACAGTTTATCTTGCTTTAAAAATTAGAAAAAAAATTTTTTTTAAATCTTGCTTTTTTGGTCAGTTTTACAGCATCAGCATTTTCCACCGAAACCTATTTTTTTAAAAAAAGATTTCATTTATTTATTTTTAAAGGGAAGGGAGGGAGAAAGAGAAACATCGATGTGTGGTTGCCTCTTGAGCACCCCCTACTGGGGACCTGGCCTGCAACCCAGGCATGTGCCCTGACTGGGATTTGAACTCCGACTCTTTGGTTTGCAGGCTGGCACTCAATCCACTGAGCTGTACCAGCCAGGGCTAAAACCTATTCTTAAAAACAACATTTTGAGTGACCTACCTGTACTTACAAAACAGTTTAAGAACTAAAACATAATAGATACAGTTGAAGCACCCAGAGTGCCCTGCCCACCCCAGAGGTAACCACTGCCTTAAAGTTGGTGTATACAATTTCCACATGTCAATACTGACATTTTTTACTTTTAAAATTGCATTTTTATTACATATAGACCTGTATGGTCTTTACGTGACAGGTCTCACGTGAGTTGCATTCTTCTGTAGGGAAGTTTTTAAACGTTAGTCTCCTCGCACTACACCTGCCCGACCTCATCAGACAAACCTGGAATTTGAATGTCTCCTTTCTCTTCTCTCTGCCTTCCAGGTGCTGTTTAACCAGTTCAAGTACTTTTTCAACCTCTATTTCTTACTTCTCGCCTGCTCCCAGTTTGTACCTGAAATGAGACTGGGTGCTCTCTACACCTACTGGGTCCCCCTGGTGAGTAAGTCGGCGTTGTGCGCTGAGTTACCTCAGCGGTTTGGGCACAGATAGCTCTTTGTCTCGCTCGCCTGAGCGTGTGGGAGGGAAGAGCAGCCTTTGAAGGGAGAAGGTGCCCTCAAAACCAACACCTCGGGAGACCCCAGGATCATAAGGGCGAAGCTCCGTTTCCTGTACCCGCAGGGTCAAAAGACCGTAAAGCCTGGGCTGTCCATTCATTCTGTCACTCAGCTCCTCCGTCCTTCGTTATCTCAGCAAATATTTGTTGCTTGCTTATCGAGTGTCACCCTTTCTAGACGCTGGGGACACAGTGGCAAATGAGAGAGACAAAGCCTCCGTCTTGTTGGATTGTCTTAGTTGAATTGTTTCCTGAGATCCCGTTTTCTGTTTACTCTCTTAGAGTGTTTAGTGTGAGGGTTTTAAAAAAGGGTGCAGAGTGTGCCTGAACCAACCACAATGCCCCTCCACCCCTTCCCTTGCCGTCTTTTCTTTCTTCCGTCCCTTTGGCAAACGGTTGAGCACCTACTACAGGCCAGGCTCTGTGCGGGCGGCCGGGGGGTGCGGCAATGAACAAAACACACAAATTCCTGCCCTCACGGAGTTGATTTGCAGAGGGAATAAATAATAAACAGATTAATAACGTTGTTTGCAATTGCGAGAAGTGCTGTGAAGGTGACAGAAAAAGGTCATAGCACAGACAGGGTATCCCAGGCACACTGGGTGTTTGTTGAAAGGATGATGGTGGGGGCCGGGAGATGTGGAGGGACAGCCTCACCAGGGTGGCCACAAAAGGCCTCTTGAGGAGGTGACGGGAAGGAGAGTGGGCGGCTGGGAGTATTCCGGGCACAGGGAGCGGCTGTGCGAAGACCCTGGAGGGGGCACAAGCTCAGAGCATTTGGAGGACAGAAAGGAGCCCGGCATGACTGGGACGTGGACAGGGCAGAACCGACGTCTCTTTTTCTCCAGAGACATTATGAAATATAATTGCTGCGTATTTCTCTCTAAGCTGGACTCAGGGGGAGCACTTAGATTCTCTTTTCACAAACATGGTTAAATTTTTAATTGGAAGATTTTTAAAAAATTGATTTGAGAGAGAGAGAAACATCGATTTGTTGTTCCACTTATTTATGCATTTATTGGTTGCTGCTTGTATATGCCTTGCTGGGGTGGGGATTGAACCTGCAACCTTGTCATATTGGGCCAACACTCTGACCAACTGAGCTACCCAGCCAGGATGGAGGAAGATTGTTAAAGCAGAAAAAATTTAAGTCCCCCTCAAAGAAACAGAACAAATGTTTCCACTGGCGGCGGGTGGGTGACCATAAGGATTTGGTGTGCGGGCATTTTTGGAGTAGAGGGAACCAGCTGCGCAGGGAGCCGTGAGTGGATGCCACGTTATCAGACACGTCGGGCCAGCAGCTCTAGCCCTGAGAAGAGATGGGGGGCTTTATTTCTTCCGCACGAGCAATGGAGGTGCTTTTGGAATGTGAGAGTAGTTCCTCCCTGCTCTGAGTCATTTGTGGGTGGGAGCTGGAGCGAACCTTTGTCCATCTTTTCCTTTCCTTTCCTCCGATGACAGACATTCCTGCCCGCGTGCTTGTGTTCTTCCACCCGGAGTATCGCAAACCCTGGCTCGGCCAATGGGATCGAGCGTTGGGAGAAGTGGGGAGCTCCTGCCGCGTCCAGAAGTGGAAGCCGCCACTCTGCTCCCTCGGTGCAGACGTGGACCTGGAGCTCCCTGACCCAAGAGTTAGAAACTTCAGAGTTTTATATGAAATGCCCTGACTTTGTTTAGTTTTTTAGTTCTACAGCTATTTGTTACACACTTAAAGTCAAAACCACACCTTATCTTAAAAAAGTAAATCTGTACTGTATATAAAATATCATTACTTTTTTAAAAAGATTTTTTAAAATTTATGTATTTTTAGAGAGAGGGAGAGACAGAAGGAGAGAAACATCAGTGTGAGAAAGAAACATCAGTTGGTTGCCTCTTACACACCCCCAGCCGGGGACCCGGTCCACTGCGCACGCATGAGCCCTGAGTGGGAATCATACCGGAGGCCACTGGGTTTGTGGGACGGCGCTCAACCCACTGAGCCACCCAGCCAGGGCCAAAATATAACTTCTTGATCACCTTTTTAAAGTGTAGCTATTTGAAAGACAATACATGCATGTGATTCAAGGAACAAACAAACGAAAAAATGTTCCTAGCGAAAAAACTCCCTTCCGCCTAGTTCTGCCCCCGAAACAGTCATTTTTGTCTTGTTTATCTTTCCAGAGTTTATGAACAAGTACAATGAGTAAACATGCCTGTCTTTTCCCTGCTCCCCTTCCCTCCTTTTAGAGAAAAGCTAACAAGATACCTACGGTTCTGAATACTTTTCCTATTTCCAGCATCTCTTTTCTTGATGTTTAAGCATTCACAACTCATGTTTAAAATGTCAAAGCACAGTGTGAATCGGACCCACCACACCTGCTGTTCTGCTAAATATTACAGGCGGTTCCTCTGTACCCCGCTTTGTGGCTTTGTGCTCAGGATGCGGAGGATGTGCCAGACCCTCCCTCTCCAACCTTGTGTATGTGGCTCTCCCCAGGCCCAGGGCGACCGCGCTCTGCCACCTCCCCGGCAGCTCCTGCTCATTTTCCTTTTCCTATTTCAGTGACAAAGGGGCTCTTTATTATTGGAGAAAAACTTGAAGAACAACAACAACAACAGCAATAAAAAAAAACCTCCCCCAAACCCCCAACAACCAAAAAACAAACACCCCCTGTGCAGCCACCCCTGACAGTGCCCCGTTTATGTTAGTTCCCTTTTAGCTTCTTCTTCCGTGTGCCTGTGGTTTATACGCACTCTAGCATACCGTGTAGTGAATTAGATATATTTATGATGTAAATGCATATGCTTTGTAAACTGGGATCCTGAGATGTCCCCAAAGGCAGCTAGCTGTGTGTCTCCCCCACTTTCCTGCCTCTTGTGTCTCGAGTGTGTTACCTGTGATCTGGCTGTGCTGTATCCATCTCTCCAGCCTGTGGTATAAACCCATCGTCCTAAAGGATCTTGGGGTATAGCCCTGTTCGCACCCCTGCAACCTCATTTACCTCATCATTGGCATCTATGGTGGGGAGGGGACTTTGGCCATATTGGGCATAAGTGAAAGACATTGGGTAATGTCTTTCACTGGGCCATTAATCTCTTAACCAGATTAATGTAGATACAACTAAGGAGAGATGGACTTATGCAGGAATTCACATGCCTGAGAAAGTTGGGTAGGAAATGAGATCAGCTCTGTTGAATTCTTCCAAAGCGGTCATTGGTCATTGGTCATTGGTCATCAGAAGGTCCTGTGGCTTGGAAGCCAAACATATGGGGAGGGAAAAGGATTCTTCACTTGATGAGTGAGACCCAGAGGAGCCCAGGGGAATAAGAAGTTGCTTGAGATCACGCTAGGATCCGAAGTGTTTTGGTCTCACAAAGGCAGAGACTCACTCTCTTTTATGTGTGTGTGTGTGTGTGTGTGTGTGTGTGTGTGTGTGTGAGAGAGAGAGAGAGAGAGAGAGAGAGAGAGAGAGAGAGATGTATGTGTGACACACATACATATATATATATATATCCTCACCCAAATGATAGGTTTATCTATTTTAGAGAGAGAACAAGGGAGACAGAGAGAGAAACATTGATCAGTTGCCTCCTGTAAGCAGCCCGATCAGGGATCATACCTGCAACCTAGGTGTGTGCCCTGACTGGGAATCAAACCCGCAGCCTTTTGGCGTACAGGATGTCGCTCCAGCCAACTGAGCCACCCTGCCTGCGGGAGTGGGCTTGGGATATTGGGACGTGTGTGATGCTGTGTGTACAGGATATTCCTTGCGGCATGGTGTGTATTACAAGCAGTTGGGAACAAACACATGTTCATCAGCAGCTACCTACCAGCTGGCGGAGCTGAACTCTGGGACGTTGTCCAGGAGTGAAAACCAGGGAAGTCTCTCCCTTGTGTCGACATGGGAAGATGTGACTTCTGTTTTTCTTTACATGAAAAAGAGGAAGTTGCAGAACAACATGGACAGTACACCTCAATTTTTAGGATGTGCTCACCCCCCAACAGTACATATTTTTACGTACCTATGTCTGGAAATTTCTTCACCAAAGCCAGTGGTTACCTTTGGAGCTGGGTGACGCCTTTTATTCTTGTGTCTTTGATTTTACTGTAGCAAGACTTTTGTCTTCAGTCACCTGAGCGCCTTTCTGGAAGTCAGAGAGTAACGGGAACTGAATGGGTCAGATGTTTGAAACCCTTTTGAACAAAATCGGTCCCTACTGTGGGGGAGGCCAGGCTGGTACCTGGGGTTGGCGACTGGAGATCAAAGTGTTCAACGTGACTTGATTACAGATACTGTTCCCTTTTCTGTTATTGTATTTTCTTTTTCCCTTTTTTAGAATGTGCCATGGACATGCTTATTGGTGAGAGAGTGAGGGAGGGAGGAAAGGGGTGGGGGGCAGGGAGAGAAAGAGACATTGAATAATTTCCTCTTGCATGTGCCTCGACCAGGGTTCAAACCCACAACCTAAGTATGTGCCCTGAGTGGGAATTGAACCTGCAACCTTCTGGTGTGTGGCACGATGCTCAACCAACTGAGCCACCTGGCCAGGGCTAGTGTTTTCTACATCTGCCCCTGTGATGGCAAATTCCAGGGCCTGCAGAAGCCCCCTAGGGAAGGTAGCGGGGTGAGGCAAGAAGACCGGAAGAGCACTGGGGGCTCGGATGACCTGGGGGGCTGGGCATCCCGCCCAGTTCCAGCCCTGTTTCCTCGCTGAAATGTTGCTCAGATTTTCCAGGAGAAGCCAGAAGGCCTTCCTTCCTTCCTTCCTTCCTTCCTTCCTTCCTTTAAAATTAAATTTATTGGGATGACATTGGTTAATAAGATTATATAGGTTTCAGGTGTACATTTTTATGATACACAACCTATATGTTGCACTGTGTGCTCACCACCCAAAGTCAAACCATCTTCTGTCGCCATGTACTTAGACGCCTTGACCCTTTACTAAACCCCCACTCCCTGACTTTCTGCATAAGCCTCCAACCCACCTGGTTTACCTGGGACCGTGGCCATGGCTAGAAGCCCCACAGGTGAGCAGCAGCCTCTGCAGCCCTTAGGTTTCTAACTGCACCACACCCCCCTTTACAGCCAGTTTCCCCCCTGGATGGGTCAGGGCCCGGAGAGGGCGCTGGTCTTATAGTAGCTCTGGCTTTCTTTCCAGAGACTCCAGAGAAGGGAGTGTGAGGTCCAAGACGAATTAGACAGCATCTTCTCCTAGGTTCCTGTAGCTGACTTCCCCTCAACATCCTCGATGTTTATGCAGGGCATCAGTTTCCAGTTCTTGGCCAGCACACATTTTGACATGTGTCTGACTGCCCCGAAAGCCCTTTCATTTCAAACCCAGTGATGAGCGAGGGCGATAGAGCCAGGAGGCTGAGGTGTGGGTCTTGGCTGCCCCTCGATGTACAGCACCCCATGATCAAAGAGGCTTCTTAGCACCGGCATCGTTGCTTATCTGTGCACTGCCCCCACCTACGGTTCCTTTACAAGCTGATCTTGACCTCAACAACCCCAGGCCCCCACTTTTAAAGCTTCCTTCTGAATATCTGCAGATGTGAAGGACCTCTGACGTTGGACAGTTGGAATTTATTTCTGGGCTACATTTGCATCTGTTTGTCAGTCAGTTTCTAGCTTGAGGGCTGGCGTGTCCTCTGGGACTGATGAGAACTGTGTTTGGAGGGGCGGGTAGGTAGGATACCGTAGGCGGCCATATTTATTTGCAGCAGGAAGGTCAGCGGCTTCTGTCTTTACCTGAGCACACACCTTCCATTGACATCAGTGGCACTCAGCCCAGCCCACACAGGGAGGAAGAAAAACCGCAACCTTTGAAAAAAACAACAACAAAAACCTGGGTTCTGGCCCAGCACAGCCAAACAGTGTGGAGGACGGTTTGGGGCGGGGGGTCCTGCAAACGGGGTCCAGGCTTTGCTGGACCTGGTGTCCTCTCTCCTCCACATGTGCTGTGGTTATGCTTCTGGTCTGAAATGGACCTCTTTTGCCTCAGCTGCAAGTGTGTCCTCTCCATCTGATTGGAAGCAGGAGGCAGGAGGAGTCCTTGGATGGTAAGGATGTGCGGGGCTTTGGAAGGGTTGCACAAAGCAGCACTTTCTGGCTAGATTTACATAAGAGATTTCAAGTCCTTTGAATCAAAGGTAATGTCTTTCACTGGGCCAACAGTATGGAAATGAAATCAGTAAAGAATCACTACCGCTAACCCTGGTGGCGATTAAGTTCTCTGTATTTTTAAAAGGAGGGATGACAAGGGCATTTTGTAAGAAAAATGAGTGAATATTCTTGCCTTTATGGATACAGAGGAAAATCTAGGTGGAAATTAGCTTATGAGTTGGGGCACCTGACTTGGGAAGGTGAGGCAGTTTTAAATTTTATTAGTTGGTGTTCACACGATGAATACTTTATAATGGTTTCTTTGTAAAAGTTTAGGACATCACAGATAGACTGATGCCTCCTTCAGTCCTTGCCCATCCCATCCTTGACCCTTCCTGGCCGGGGAACCTAACCAGTAGTTACAGAAATTGGGAAGCCTTGAACAGTGTATGGAATCTTTGTTGTTTCTGTGAACCGTGTTACATTGTATGTTCCGAAAGGTTCATTTCGCCACTCGGCCCTGCCGAGCAAACAGCATGTATCTCATTCCTTCCTGCTGGTGATCAGCCCCGCCCACCCAAGCTTCTCTAGATGCAGAACAATGTGACCCTTAAGGGCAAGGACTCCAGCCAGATTTCCTGAGTTCAAAATTCCTGCTTATCACCTCGGAGCTTCATGACTCGACCTCTCTGTGCCTCAGTTTCCTCATCTGTAGCACCGCGATCTCAGTAGCGGTGACCTCGTGCGGCAGATCTCATGGGTTCGCTACCCGGCGGAAAGGCACATGGCGATGGGGTGCAAATGTTAGTGGTCACCCTCGCTCGACCATTGTCTGTGGATGGACAGCTTGGGCGTGTATGTGTTTTTGACTCTTAGAAACCCTGCAGAGGTGGTGAATCGGGGTGTCCTTGTACATGCGTGTCAGTGAGTGTCCCTCCAGGGTGTGTGTGTAGGAGACGCGTGAAGAAGTGCGTTTGCTGGGGCGTGTGCATTTGGATAATTAGCTCATCCTGCCCTGCCGCGCTCTGGCCGTTTCTCTCCCCGGCCCCAGGAGAGGAAGGTGGGCTTCAGCAGGGTTCACCCCCCATCCCCTCTCTCCACAGGGCTTCGTGCTGGCTGTCACCGTCATCCGAGAGGCCGTGGAGGAGATCCGATGCTACCTGAGGGACAAAGAAGTCAACTCCCAGGTCTACAGCCGGCTCACAGTGAGAGGTCAGCCTCCGGGCGCCGCCATGGGGCCCGCCTCCTGCCACCCAGCACGGGCTGCACGGGCTGCAGGGCTGCAACTCGGTCATAGGTCGCTGACAGTCGGAGCAGAGTTCAAGGCCTCAGGCCAGTGGGGGTGTGGGCACCGCGTGGTGGGGCTGTCACTCAGTGACCGGTGTGAGGGAGGTCGACATGTTCCCTGGGGCTTGGGGAGCCACGGGCTGCACCCCCAGATTGCCAGGTCCTCTTAGCAATGGTCCTGTCGGCTGACGTGTGCCTCATCAACCTGGAACTGAAGTCTGTCTGTGCCTTTGGCATCTTCTGCTCGCAGACCCCTTACCCTCACGGGGCCTGGCTGCGAGGGGAGGAGTGCGCCCCGGCGGCCTTCACGGGGGCGGCTGTGGGCTCCGTCCCACATCCCTTTCCAAGGGAGCACAGCTTCAAAAGATGCTCTTTCAACATTAAAAAACTAATGTTGCAACTTTGCGACATTAGTTTCTATGGATCTGTTTACCTACTTTTACATTGAATTATAGTTGACATACCATATTAGCAACATTTGTCTTTAAAAAGGCACCAGACTTATAGCAATACTGCATCTGTGATGATTTCTGTGTTGGCATCTTATAAATACTCAAAACTGAAGAGTGGAGGGAGCCTTGACCCAAAGGGAAGGGACCAGATAGCCTTTCCTTATGGGACCCCTTGCGAGACATGTGCGATAAATGGTGGAATTTAAAAACCCACCCTAAACCCCGCAGAACAACCCAGCCAAGGTTGACTTGTTTCCAACTTCCAGTTCTATAGTAGATTTCCTGTGAGGCTGTATTCAGAAAGGAGAGAGCTGTAACCTGCAGTTCCCTGAGATCACTGGTCCCCTTCAGGATTTAATGATGCTCTGGGAGAGGGAATAAAAGCAGTGCCCTGCCTGCGGGAAATTGAGAATTCTGAAAGATAAGATAAGAGCCGGAGGGAGCTGGTCCCTGAGCTGGGGCAGGAACTGCTTTTGCTGAGTGTTAAGTCTTCCAAAGAAACTGGCCATCCACGGTTTCAGGGTTTTGAGTAGAATTTTCCTTTTGGGAAAAATGTCAGAGGAGTATGTTCGGCCTCCAAAAAGAAATGAAGTTTTTTTTGTTTTTTTAAAGATTTTATTTATTTAATTTTAGAGAGAGGGGCAGGGAGAAAGAAAGAGAAACGTCAATGTATGGTTGTCTCTTGTGCACCCTCTACTGGGGACTTCGCTCGCAACCCAGGCATGCGCCCTGACTGGGAATCGAACCCTTTGGTTCTCAGACCAACACTCAATCCACTGAGCCAACACCAGTCAGGGCCAGAAAAAAAGAGGAAAATATAACAAAATCCCTGAAAGGCATGGAAATGTTTGTTTTAGTGCATTGAATAGATTTTCCTAGTTGGTGGTCTTAAAAATTTGCAAGTCTCTGGGAAAAGGGGGAATTTAGAATTGGTATAGAAATAGATGTTGTATTATTGCCAAACCACTGCATTTTAGGACATTTCGCGAACTAAAGAATAAAAACTCAGTATAATCTTTGCAAAAGCAAGTGGCTTGGTCTGTCCACGTGGATAATCAGAAGCCGCCCCCCACCCCCGAGGGTGTTCTCTGTGGCCGCATATATTAAATCCTCCCTTAATAACATATTCTGACTAGAACACTTACAATGCTTGGCAACGGACAAAAGCCCCGCCGGAGAGGGTGGGGGGGGGTCTGTTTAGAGCTCAGAGGAGGGGCCCTGGGATGCCCTCCATTTAGGCATCCAAGCGCCCACCCTTCTTCAGCTCTTTTCACATTGCGATTGCTTTTCCCCAGGAATGATGTCTGCGCCCTCCCCTGCAGACCCCTTCTCAGCTGCTGCTTGAACTCCACTCAGCCCCTGAAAAGGTCCGAAGGAGAATTGGCAGATGGCTCTAGCAGTAAAAACTTGTCTTCTTTTGTTGGTCTCCCTTGGCGGCCCTTGGCTTCCATTGTCATGCCAATGCGGCCGCAGGGGCAAACAGACCAGAGCGCTGAATATTAACCCAGGCCCTAGCCCTGCGGTTTGTTTCGAAAGCCCCCAAAAGGGGCACTGAAGACAGTGTCAGCTTGGAAAGTGATCGGGGTGAGTTTAGTTATTTGATACACTTTGGGGGGCAAGGGCCAGAGAAAGAAACCCAAACTGGAAGATTTCAGAGAGAGGAAGAGAAAGAAGCCTTTTTTGACCTTAACTTTACTATTTAATTACTTAATCATATTTTCTTGTGGGAGGCATTGCACCAAGAATTTCATTTAGCGAACTTCAAAAGCAAAATGAAACAAATACGGGTCTGTATATGTGTGCGGGACTGTTTCCTTTTGGGATCACATGTTATCTTAAAATGGGCTTTTCGACACTAGTTTTGCATTTAAAAATATTTAGAAACCAAAATATCAAGTCCTTGACCACTAGATTCTGGGCCACGAGATTTATCTACCTTCTGCGTCATTTCCTGATTAATAATACAGCAGTTGTACTAAGATAGTTAAAAAGACTTTTGGGGGGTTTTTGTGGTAATACTTTCTAACAAAAGAGTTGCAAAACTCATGCAGAGAACTCATGTGCCTATCAGCCAGCTTCCCGATTGTTAACATTTTTACCCTTGGGCTTTACTAGTCTTTCTCTAAGCCATTAGAGAATTAAGATGCGGACATCGGACCGGTTTGCCCCTAAATACTTCGTGTTTAATTCCTAAGAGGACCCTTCTCTTACATAACACAGTACAATTAGCCAAATCAGGAAACTTAACATTGGGGCATCACTATCAATGTAACCTACAGTCCTTACTCAAAATTTGCCGTTTGCCCCTAACATGTCCTTCAGTAGCGTGTCCGCACCCCCCACCCCCACCCCGGCCCAGGACCCAGTCCAGGTTTGCCAGTCGCATTCAGTTGTCCTTTCTTCTTGGCCCTCCGACCTGGCATAGCTCCTGGGTTTACGTTTCCATGACACTGACATTTTGGGAAAGGACAGGCCAGTTTGCGGTTGGTTACTTCTTTGCTTTGCCCCTCAATTTGTGTTTGATGTCTCACAATTAGATGCAAGGCATGCATTTTCAGCAGGAATTAATATAGTTTTAAGAACGTCAAAGGCACAGATTTTTGTCAGGATGTTACCAAAGTTTTAGAGGCATCATGTTCATCAAATTGAAAACATTTCAAACTTCGAGAAAAAGAAAGTTTGATTTTGAACAACTGACCTAAAAGCCCGTTGGGAGGAAACACCGATGACAGTTATTTTGTTTCTTTAATAGCTGCTTCCAACATTTTTTTCCCAGATTATATATATAGTTTTTAATTTCTCTAAAACAAAAGCAAGATAGTAGCAATGCCTGAAGTATACGAAAACTCACAAAAAA
Organism: Mormoops blainvillei; assembly: GCA_004026545.1. Taxonomy (NCBI): domain Eukaryota; kingdom Metazoa; phylum Chordata; class Mammalia; order Chiroptera; family Mormoopidae; genus Mormoops; species Mormoops blainvillei. The sequence continues at coordinate 6,456 of PVJD01016149.1, read as the reverse complement.
AAATAAAAATACACGAACGGCAAATGTACACATGTGAAAGGATCTTAGGCTGCTTCCAGTGTTTTAGGTCACTGTATTTCATTCAATGTGTGTCTGAAACAGGCCAGCTGGATTAATCTTTAATTAAATTGCCATGGTCTAGTAAGGATTTGAAGTATTTTATTTACAAATTAGTCATATATGTGGGAGTGACTTTTTATTCATTCTTTTAAGAATACTTGAGACTCTGTTTTGTGCCAAATCTATGATCGTTTTCTGTCCCCCTCTCCCGCCGCCTGCCGCAAGGATATGCTTATTGATTTTTAGACAGAGGGGAAGGAGGGAGGGAGGGAGGGAGGGGGAGAAAGAGAGAGAAAGACACACACACACACACACACATCGGTGTGCGAGAGAAACCTTAATCAAGTGTTTCTTACATGCACCGCACCCTGGGACCGAACCCACACCTAAGGCGTGTGTCCTGACTGGGAATCGAACCTGTGGCCTTTTGGTACACAGGACGATGCTCCAATCACCTGAGCCACACTGGCCAGGGTGGTAGTTTTCTGTTTTAAAGGGAGAAACGCAAGGGGCGGTGCTTAGGGAATTCATGGTCCAGTGAGCTATCCGGGCATGTAAGCAGATAATTTAAAAAACCTAACTAATAATTATACTTTACGGCCATGAGTGAGGGGCCCTTATGAGGGATGTCCCCTTCCTTGATCCCCGCATCCCTGGCTCTGAGCTGTGCTGTGCCTGGACGTAAGACTCCTGCACCCGCCGCCTCCCAATTGTGTGCGCAGACCCCTTAGCCTGTCAGTAATGAGGGATTGTAATAGTACCCACCTAAGGGAGATGCTTAAAGGTAACTCTTACGTGGGAAGAACACAGGGCTGTGCCTGCAATTTGCTGTGTGCTCAAGGAAGGCAGTGGTGTGGTATGTATTACCCCAGGAGTTCCTTCAGTGTTGGTGGGCGAATAAATAGAGGTATTAGCCAGGGGTTATGGGAGGTTATGGGAACCCAGCAGAGAGATGCTGATGACGTCTTCCCAGAAGAGATGACCTTCATCCTGAGTCTTCCAGGGTGGAAGAGAGCAGGACTGACTACAGTGTTTGTGGTGCCCATTGGAAAATGTACATGTGGGGCCCTTGTTTAAAAATTATTATGATTTTCAAGATGGTGACAGTAGAGCCTTAAACCCAGTGAGGGACCCTTCTGGTCAGCCCTGGGGTAACGCGCCCATGCAGTTGCCCTGAGAAAGAGCTCCCCAAAGGCCCCAGATCGTGATGGCCTGGTGTGCGGGGGGATGGAACCCAGGTTCCAGCTCCACCTTGTTCTTCCCAATGAGGCGGCCTTTCCTGAGCCTCTCCCTCCTGGGGAGACAGAAGAAAAAACCACGTAGGCCAGTGAGGACCTAAGACTTTGTGATCCAGGAATCTGTGTACAAGGTGCGCTGTGAGGACAAGGCGGCGCTCCAGCCATTTGAAAAATTGCTGTCTACAGTGGCAAGCAGGAGGCAAAGAAAAGTGAAGAAAGATTACCTACCATGAGCCAGCCGGGGGCTGGAGGAGGCCTAGTCTGTCATTTTTAAACAGCCCTGTGAAGGGACCTTTTCCAAGGAACTGAGGCTCAGAGAGGGAAGGCGCTCCATCTGAGGTGATGTAGCTTAACTCGTTAGCGACTGGGACCCTCGCTTGTCCGAATGTGAAGCCTTAGCCCGTGAGTCCCGGCACCTGCCGTGTGTTGGGGCTGAGTGTGGCACCTCAAAGATCGCTGTAGTGTTCAGCCTTAATACACATGCTGCAGAAGGACTTTTAAGATGTAAAACATTTTTATTTGTTGATTGATTTTTAGAGAGAAAGAAGAAGGTAGGGGTGTCGGAGAGGATCTGTTGCTCCACCCATCCATTCATTCGTTGGTTGATTCCCGTATGTACCCCGACTGAGGATCGAACCCACAACCTTGGGGTATTGGGGATGATGCTCCAACCAAGTGAGCTACCCGACCAGGGCAGGATTTTTACAATTGAAATCATTTTAAAGCACATTTCCGAGTCCAGAGGAACCTATCAATCCACCTTTCTCATTCTAAGGTGGGGAAACGTGAAAGGCGTTTCAGGATAATGCTTTCGGGTCAGTGTAAGCCGCCCCTTTTCTCCTACTGGAAATCCACATTTCAGCATTATCAGAGGCTTAAGAGAGGTTCCTAGACCTTTGTGGGTGTTATGGCTCTAATTAGAGAGCCGTCTCCCCAAATTAACTGCATTTAGTGGCACTGGAAATCCAAAAGGCGACGAAGAGGGAGTCTCAAAGCTGGAACAGACCTGGCCAAACTTAGTTCAGCTACTTGAAAGGTTTGGTTTGGGTCAGGAAAGAAGAATGAGTAAATGATGATTTCTCTTTATACTTGTCTTCCGAAAACCAAATGTTTAATTCTGGAGAAGGGGGCCTTGATTATCACAGGCGGTGAGGGCAGCTGGATTTGCATTTTCACAGGACGAATTCCAGGGTCTTCATACCGGGAATGTTTTCCCGGACTGACTTGTGATCAAGGGCTCAGCGAAGCAAGCGGCTAATTAGCCTTGAAAGAAACTGCAAACAGAAGCATAATTAACACCATCACCGATGTGTCTTTCCTGCTGGGGACATCTGGGCACACCATGAACCATAAGTCATAAGCCAAAGGTCTATGCAAAAGGAGGATCTTGAGCTTTTTAGTGCACATGTGGTGTCAAAAACAGAGATAACCTTTCCTCTGCCCCAGTGCTTTCCAGATAGTTCCCCAGGTACAGAATAATCTCAAGGATCTCACCTCAATTTGAGAGTGGTATCTCTTCAATTCAATTCAAAATCGACTTTGAACCATTGTTTAGCGAGGCAAGTAATGTGACTAAATTTCAAAGTCAAAGGACGTAACGTGTGTTTCTCTTGGGGAATTGTACTTTGTTGGAGTTCATCAGAAGGGAAGATAGCGTAGGGAAGACGCGTTCATTATTGGGGAGTAGCTTAGCGACTAGTTAATTAACTAAATGGAAACCCTATATTCCTAAACACCAGTAACCGTTTATGTTTTGAGCAACATAACATAAGTATAAACTGTTCAGACATGGGAGAACACTAAGATAGGCTTCGTGCATTCTTTAGAGAAGAGAATGACAGCGATGGTCTTTTTTATATTATTTTAGCAGAAGTCCTTTACGAAGGATCGCAAACACAGTTCGGTAAGCGAAGAACTCCCCTCCTGAGCCTCCTGTTAAGATTCAGAGCATCTACTTTTAGGGGTTGTATTTAAAACAGATCTTGCCAAACACTTTCTTATACATTCTCTGACACCCGCGAAGTTGTTCTTTCAGACGCCTAAGGTCTTTTTTTAGTTCCAAAGCACTCAGTTTCACTTTATTACAAATATTGGTGAACTGATCTACTGTTTAAAAAAAAAAAACACACATAAAAAAACTAACCTGGGAAAAAAAACCCTCAGGTGCAAATTGTAATGTTATCTTTCCCAGAAGGTATTTCCCTCCCCTGCTGGGGGTGTTGGTCTATTTCATCATCATTGAGCACCAGAAGCACGGAGGACCATTTATGTATTTATTTTAAAAGCCTTTGTTGGGTATAAACTTGTCACATTGAGACTCCAGCATTTCTTTTTTAAGTTCCCACAATTTTAAACAAAAGCCCCAGGAAGTGGCCCTGGAATTTCCAGTAATGCTTTTCAACCTCTTTGCCTGTTTTGAAATGACAGTGTTTCCTTGGGCTTCGGGGCGTGCAGAAAACTCTTGCAATATGAAATTTTCAACTTTAGCCCCTGTGCACTCTGCTGGGGCTGCAGAGGCGTTTTAATGTCCACCCCCAGGAAATGTACACACACCGCAGAATTTACAACTCATCACTGTCACAGTCAGATTAGAGAGTGAGTTAAAGAGTGAAACATTAACCAGGGTTAGCACGCGGAGATCACTGCTTCAGATCTCCAAAAGCAATCTGTATCTTGCATGCACAGTGAAAAACGGAGTATAGCTGGTGGGGTTCAGGGTCAAAAAATAGGCCCACACATACTAGTGCCCAGAATTTATTTAATTTTTTTTTTTTTTTGGCAGGCTGGTCTGCATTTTGACTGAATTGTCATTTGCTTGTTTCCACTCAAGGGAAACATCTGGTTTCTGCCCCCAATGTAGACAGACTGCTCTTATTCTGAAGCTGTCATCCATGAAAAGCATAGTTTGGGCTCAATAGGTTTGCTTATGAAAGGCTTGGGGTCCATCTCTACAGAAATAAACAGCTCTGGTAATTGAAAGTTTGTTCCCTGTTATAAACCCTGGCTCAGAGGCGGCTTGGGTGAAGTGGTGAAAGCTGAAAGGAATAAATTTATTTTATAGAAAGCGTTTAATGATTGAGGATGTGGCCGGCGGAGAATTGTCCACTTAACCTTTGTGAAAATCCCTTTGCCAACAACTTCTGTCGAGTTTCTGAAAATGCATTTAAAACGCTCAGCACCTAGAGGTTGGAGAGAGGTGTTACAGGGTGCAAAGGAGAAGAGAGATCTATGGGGGTTGGGGGGAGGGGGAAGGGAAGAAAGAGTTCTGTGGCTTCGGGTCTTAGAACCGGGCCAGGTTTTCCTGTGATGTCCCTGGGAGTTTTTACATCTGTTCAGGACAGCCGTGTCATTCTTGGGGCCCCGTGCAAATGAAAACGCGGGACCCCTTGTTCAGAAGTTACTAAGAACCATAAGATGACGACAGTCAGTGATTCACCCCAGGGCTGGCAGAGGGCTGTGTGGAGTACAGGGGTCACACTTCTGTTTTAGGAATCTCTGGGGCGGGCTCGGGAAAAGTGAAACTTGGGAAGTATGTCTGCTGACGTCTCAGTGTGGTGTCAGGAGAGTCTGTGGGGAGATCCGTCTGATCCCTGTCAACCTGCTGGTTTTTATTTCTCCTGTTTCTTCGTTAGGGGGACAGGGAGCTCCACCAGAGGGCATCTGTATCTTGCTCTTTTTTTGCAAGAACGATCGCAGAAAACGCGGGACGGTGGTTAAATTAGGGTTCGAAATCATGTGTTCTGGGTCCTTCCCACAACTGAAGCGCTCTTCAGTTCTGTAAGTTAGTCCCAGCCACTGAGTGCTCAGCTCTTTGCCTAACTAGTCCTTCCCGCCTTGCCTGCCTCCCACCCCAGCCCTGCCCTCCCCACCAACTCGTGAGCCCGTAGGCAGGGACATTTTATTCAGCAGAGCTAGAAAAAACCAGTAAACATTAGAATGTAAGTGCCAATATCTGCTTCCCCTTCTCTCCTCTACCTGCCATTTCTCTCTCTCTCTCTCTCTTTTTTTTTTTTTGTCTTTTCTCATTCAGAACACACACATATAGAGATACCCACTAAACACGAGCCCCCTAGACAGGCCCGAACTGCCCATGTTTTGATCGCGGAAAAGGGACCATGAGGAACAGGAAGTCCACGTTTGTGGTCAGGACTACGTGTGAGCTCCGTAGAGTGGGAGCGAATAGGGGTCTTCCTTTTTTGAATCTGCAACGCCGAGGCTCACCCCCCACCCCCAATACATGCTAGTGTGGGAGCCTTGCTGAAGAAACGCCAGTGACCTCCTGGCGGCGCTCCCGGGCCCCCTCCGGCGCCCTGCAGCGCCCTGGCTGACTGTCCCGTGCGCAGGTCGGCCTGCCGGGCCAGCCGCAAACCGCTCTGCAAACGCAGCGGATTAAAGGGGTTCTGCTGAGGCAGAGCAGACGGACAGAGAGAGGCAGAGTTCACATTAACCCGTCATAAATCAGGACGCTCTTGTGAGAAGGGAAAATGTGAGCCCGCTCGCCGAAACGTTTGAGCTAACTTACTTTTTTTTCCTTATTAGAAAAGAACCTTGTGCTTATTAAAAAAAAAAAAAATCAATGTGAAGAGTTCAGAAAGTATGTGTGTCAGACCAAAAGATAAACCCCCGACATCCCCAGAATCGCGCTCACGCCTTTCAGTATGATCCTCCGGGTTTGTCCTGTGTCCGGCTAACAAACGCACACATACGTATGCAATTATTGTTTAATGAGAATCAAACCCACGCCGCTCTTTCAGCTAGATAGTAAAAGAAGATGAACCTAGGTCTCGAAGATCGAACACCAAGCGTGATATTTTGGGTCAGGCCACCAGCATAAATTTTAGTAATAAAACTAAAGACAACGTGTAAATTTATGTTTGGGAAAGTTGGGCCCAGCTCCAGGGAAGGAAAGTTCGCTGGCGCTGAGGGCCGTGTTGAATTTATGGCCTCCCTTCTAGAAATGCCTCGCATTTTAGGCTCGGCAGAAAGAACTGCGGGTCTGCACGTGGCTGTCCTGTTGCCCCCTAGTGGTTGTAGAAGAATTGTTCCGGCAGGGAAAGAACTGGGCACACCGGACCGTCTCTCCGCCCATTTCTGATGATCTGACTGTTCGGACCAATGGATGTCCTTTATTCCCTCTGTAAATGTGTTGACCAAAACC
>PVJD01016148.1:0-22166 GCA_004026545.1 Mormoops blainvillei | reverse complement strand
AGTTCTAACCTCTAATGCCTCAGAATGTGACCTTATTTAGAGATGGGATCTTCACAGAAGTTATTAAGTTAAAATGAGTGTACTAGGGTGAGCTCAAATCCAATACGACCGGTGTCCTTATGAAAGGGGCAGTTTAGACAGACAGGCACACAGGAGAACATCGTGTGAGGATGAGGGCACAGCCAGGGGAATGCTCTGCACACCAACGAACACCACAGCTTTCCAGAAAGGTCTAAGAAGTCGGGGGAGAGGCATGGGGCAGATTCTTCCCCAGAGCCCTCAGAGGGAACCCGTCCCACCAACACCTTGATCTTGGACTTCTCGTCTCCAGGACTCTGAGACAATAACTTGCTATCGTGTAAGCCACTCAATTTGTAGTGTTTTGTTAAGGCAGCCTGAGAACCTAATGCCCTGAGACACTGGGTACTGTCGTCTGTCGAGCTAACAAGTGCTAGAGGAAGAGCCAGCCAGTGAGGAATGATGTTCTCAACTTACCAACTGAAGTAATTTTTCAGCCACCCATCAAAAAGATTGTCTTATTTTATCTGGATTTGAGATCATGAATAACTTCAAGCAAAATTGGTTTCCAAAAGGTCAAGGAGTTGATCATTTGAACTAAATAAAAGTTGTACTGTTACTTCAGTACAAATTGGAGGCAAAGGTTTAAAGAGAAAAACCATAATGTCCTTATGGCCTTCCACCCTTAAGCAATGACATAGTTCTGGCCCCAGTTTCGTAGTTGAAGAATAAGGTTTCTTAAATATTCTGATAGTCTCCTTTTTGAGTGAGATAGCGATCATCCCAAATCACTTGCATTTCACGCACTGTGTCACGTTTTAAATAACTGTGATGTGTGGTCCCTACAAAGTATCTATTATTACGAAGCAGCATTGCTAAATCTGTTGATATCAACCAGGAGCCACCAGGCCTAGCTCAGTGCCAGCACAGACGAGACACTCAATAACCACTGGTTGAATGAATAAGAGAATTTTATATTCATCACATAGTAACATCATAAATCTCCGTGAAAGATGGTCTAGAGTAGTACTTTTCAGAAAACGTTAGCCGCAGAACTTCTTGCTCAAAGACACCTTTCATGAAACTCGCTATTTAAAGCTGATGAAACAGTGCTACCCTGGTTGAAGCGCTGTTGGAGACTCACTGCCTCATCACCTCCCCCGACCTCCCGCCGCCCCAGCCCGCAACCAGCAGGGCTGAGGTAGAGCCCTAGGGCCCCAGAGAGAGCGTTCCAGGGGCTGCAGATTGGAGTTCCAGCGAAGTATGTCGTGTTGTCTCTGAATCTGAATTCCCTCCTGAAACCCCCCTGAGAGAATCGCAAAGGACCGTTTTAAAAAAGATTTCTTGCACAATAGGGAAAAGAAGGGTAGAGTGCACAAAAGATTTCAGCAAATATTTGGCCTGCAAAACCGCCACAGCGAAGAAGCGGTACCTGGCCTGGCACAGGGGAGGAAGCTCCTAGCTGAGACTCGGGAAAGATGGGCCAGTTAGCAGACAGACCCCGAAAGGCTCAAGGCTAGAGGCCCTGTTGCCCTAGAAGGTGCGGCCAAAGTACAGGCTGGAAAAAAACATTTGTTGAAGACAGCGGACAGGGTCATGGAGTTTCCATGTGTGCCATTCCATCCACAGCCAGGTGACTGTACCTCTGTAAGAGACCAGCGGGTTTCCCCAAGAAAACATTGTAAAGACAAGGTCGAGACGCCAGGACTACAGTATGGCTAGAGAGAGGGAGAAAGGGTGGGAGGAGAGTCGGATGAAAGTCTGCTGCCTGAATGGTGACACCCCTCGGCCCTGTCCCTTCCCTGGACTCAGAATATCAGCATCAGCCTGAAAACTCAGCCTACCACACAAGAGATTTAAAAATTTAGCTCTTAAGAAACTGCCCCCCTGCCTGCTGACATTTAGGGGTTCCCAGAGAAAAGGTTTAATTTAATCACTCCGCAGTCACTCTATGGCAACTTCCGTTAAAACTAATTCAAGAAAAAAATTATACAAGAAAATTTCTCAGACTGAACATTGAAAGGGCTCTTCAAGTGCTCAGCCAAAAAAAAAAATTCAATTGTTTTGAAAAAGACCTACATAAAGATTCACCAATTAAAACTTTTAGAACACTAAAGAGAAAGGATAAAAATCTAAAAGCTTCTAGAGCTTTTAAAAAAGAGTCAAGTACAACCAAAAGCTATATAAAAGCCAAAGAAGAATGCCTTCAAATCAGGAAGAAAAAAAAATTTTAATTTAAATTCTAATAGCCAGCCAAACAATAAATCAAGCATAAAGGTAGAATCAAGACATCTCAAGTGACTGAAGGTTTTTTTAAATTTAATAACAGGATTAGCCTAGAAGGCAGTTCAGTCATGTTGTGTTTCCCTCTGGCCTCCCTCCCCTCTGCAGCTGCGGGCCCGGCCTCACTCCTCCTGAGCCCGGGACTGTGTGGCCCCCGCTTTGGTCCCCGGGTCAAGTGGCCGCGAGAACCCAGAGGGCCCCCAAGGCTCTCCGCTGGGGGCCCAAAGCCAGCCAAATAACGAGGGTGAACAAGCAGCAAGGAATGGAGATCCTGAAAAGTTAGTATGAATTGGGTCACTTCAAGGCAGCTAGAGACCTATTATTGACTCAGTTCCGGACTGTTCCAGGCTCCAGCAATGAACTTGAAGTAACTAGGGCTTTACAGTATTTGGTGAGGAAATTTACAATAAGGTAAAATCAAGCTTCACGGGACGATGATAACGATGATAACAATGACAACAATTCTAGATTTAAAAAAAAAAAAGTAAAAGAAAAGCAACACACCTGAGATGGTGAGTCCGGTACTTCTAGAGCAGCCGATGAAGCTACCAGGCAGCTTGAGGTTAGATTACGGTTTATGCTTATTTTGTTTTCTACATAATGCACGGTTTTCAGTACGATCTCGAAGAAGAAGACACGCGGTCTTTGGGACAGATATCTGTTCACACCAGAATCATAAATCAGGAGTCCTTTGTGATAATTGGAGGGATTGAGTCTATTTCTCTGCAAACCAAAATTACCTCCCACTAGAATTTATAAGTTGCACACAAAGACAAAACCATGGTAGAAATTTTGCAATTAAACTATGTTCCTACAACACCGAACGTTGGCAAAGACGTGGAACCACCAGAAATCCCGGCCATTGCTGGTGAGAACACAAAATGGCACTTTGGGAAACAATGCGGTGGTTTCCTATCAAACTAAGCATACTCCTTTTTTACAATAATTAAATTTATTGGAGTGACACTGGTTAATAAAATGATACAGCTTTCCAGTGTACAGCTTTATGATACACCTGCTGTATATTGCACGTGTGCCCAGCGTATATTTGACCCCTTTTGCCACTCCCCTCTGATAGCTGGTGACCACTGTACTGTTGTCTGTGTCTATGAGTTTTTATTTGTTTTTTGCCTGTTTATTTGTTGTTTGCAGGCTTCTACCGCACATATGAGTGAAATCATATGGTTCTTGACTTTTTCTGTCTGACCTATTCCATGTATGATGAGCAACTGTGCTCTATCAGCTTTATCCAAAATTGCCAAAGCTTCGAACAATCAAGATGCCCTTCAGTAGGTGAATGGGTACATGAACTGTGGTCCATCAGGCAGTGGAATATTATTCATCACTAAAAAGCCATCAAGCCGTGAAAAGACATAGAAGAACCTTGAATGCGTATTACTAAGTAAAAGCAGCCAATCAGAAAAGGTTACATGCTGCATGATTTCAACTATCGTATTTTTGCCATGTATCACGTGCACCCATGTTTTTGTGCACATTATACATGGGATTATTGTACCCACGGCATGTGATCACTAAACCCGTGTATACCGCACATTCTTATTTTTCCCTCAGAAATTTTCCCCCAAAAAGTGCGCATTATACACGGCAAACTACGGGTATGCGACATTCTGGAAAAGGTAAAACAATCAGACAGTAAAATGATCGCTGATTGCCGGGGGTGAACAGGCAGAGCACAGATGATTCTCAGGGCAGCGAAAACTGCTCTGTGTGATACTACGAGGTGATTACGTGTCATTGGACATTTGCAAAAACAGAGCGTTGTCTGCTCAACACCAAGAGTGGACCCTAAGGTGAACGACGGATGTGGGGTGACTCTCACGGGCCAGTGTAGGTTCTCCAGTTGGCATGACGCGCCCTCTGCAGGGGGAGGTTGCCAGTGGGGAGGCAACGCGTGCGCTGACAGCAGGCATCTGGAAAGTCTCTGCACCTCCCTCTCACGTTTGTGGTGAACCCAAAAGTGCAGTAAACTATGGGTTGGCTGCAATTGAGTTTTAGACCCTTTGGAAAAGCAGGGTTTTATGGAGGAAGAGACTACAGACCAGGAATTGAGAGCAACAGGGAGACGCGACCGGGCAAATGGCCCAGGCATCACAGCTGGCTTCACAGCCATCTGGGTGCTGATTATTCATTCACTCAGTAGACGTTCATTACCTGCCTAGAACGTGCCAGGTGCTGTTTGAGGCTCTGAGGATGTAAGTAAATCAAACAAATAAAGTTCCGGGTCCTCAGAGAGCTTACTCTTCAGCAGGAAGAGACCCAAAATAGATAATAAACACATAACATTAAATCATACAGGATTCTAGAAGGCGATAAATTGCTATGGAATAAAAGCAGAGCTAGGCCAGGAGATTACAAACGCCAAGGATGTAGGAGAAGGTTCTGATTTTAAATAGGGTAGGTGGTTTGCTTTTACAAATAGGTAATTCAGTTAGGAGTCTGCTGGGTATATAATCGGATCCCAAGTTGAAAAACCATCAAGTGCTTCCGTGACAACTGCTGGACACTGAAAATTCACATAAGACATGGGCTTAGAGGTAGCAGAGGCTTCTTCTGTCCTCTGTGGATATTTTTAGATGTTCAAATAGCATCACGTTGTCGCCTCCATTGCTTCATGGATGTGAGGAACATGTGGAGTTTCACAATCAAAAGCAAAGGACAGTACGTGCATTTGAGAGACGACGCCTTCCCCTCCTCTTCCTCCGTAGGCTTCTGTAAGTATTCCACATCCTACGTAATTTATCGGATGTTCCTTTCATCAGCACAGGAGACTGTAAATATTAGAATCAAATATACCTTCGGAGGATGACGATTGTAAGTATTGCAAGGGTCGCGATCTGCTCTAAGGAGCAAGAATGAAAGGCCAGCAGAAGTGTAGCCTTAGCACGCACCGACTCCCCGCCCCCCTGCCCCGCCCGCTTCTGGTGGAAGGTTGGCCCTGAAGCGCCAGGGGCTACTCTGCCATTAGCGTTCGGAGCTTTGAAACAGCGGCACATGGTAACTGAAGCTCACTGAAAATTGCCAGGGAGAAAAAGTCGTGAAAAGCACAGGCAGAGCAAGAATGACAGGCAAGATTATTTTGTCCTAGACTGATAACACTGCGCCTTGAGTTTGCTTTGCGCCGCTTTGAGCTCCTAAATTACTCCTTCGTTAATCATTTCCTAACAAAGCCCCTGTACCAGGACTGGAAAAGAAAAGACGGAAGTGGTCAAAAGCCAAACCAAATCTGACCAACGTAATTACTGAAGAAAACCCCACAACTCCGAGATCCCTGTGACACAAGATGTTCTATCCTGAGTGCATGTGGCAGATATTTTAGGCAGAAGTTACCTGGGTAACGGATGGTGCTCTGCTTCGAGTGTCTTCAGTCTGAGGCAGCTTTGAGAAATCATTGGTGAAAATTTCTTACTGGAGAGGGATTCGCTGTCCCAAATCCAATCACCCTTCCTGTTGGGTGGAAGTCCCCTTCGTGTGTGGGGTGAACTAGGTGTTCCTCTGCCTACTCCCAGGTGCACAGGCAGCATGATCCAGGGTCTGTCATTAGAATGTTCTATCTGGAGACTTTGAATCCTGTGTGCGAAGCTAGGATGGTGAGCAGGTGGAGTCAGGTCATGGCCCAAAGGCACAGCATAGCCATGGTGGCAGCCGTGTCTGTGGCCATGGCTCAGTGTTTGCAAAGGTGGCCTGTCAGCAAAGCCATACTTTTCCTTGAGTGCGACTTGTCTGTAATTCTCGTTACGTAAACTCCTGCAAATGTCCTGTTCTAGTTCTTCAGTCAACCTCCCCACCACCACCAGCCTTACCAGCAATTCTAAAGCTCACAGATAGCCTATAATAAATTTGCGTTCCATTCATGTTTCCTTCTCCAACCAAGAGGTTTGACTAACAACCTCCAGGTGCAACCGGAAGTATTAACCCTTGCATCTCATAAAAGAGGGAAAGGTGTCTAAGGGAGGTTGTGACTGTCTCTGGTTATACAACCCATGGTTCTTAACACCATGGCTCAGAGAGCAAAAAGATTCTTGAAAATAATGCACGGAACTAAGGAATTGACTTAGCAGTATATTTGGAGTTTAACGTTTTGGAAGGAATAAAGTCAGCATTTGAGAGCACCCTGGGGGGACAAAAATGAGGGAGTTGAGAACTGAACCTTAGGGACATTTACCCAGAGAAGTGTTTGCAAAGAGAGTCCACACTAAGACTGAGGAAACAGTAAGACAAGGAACAGAATTTGGGGCCACTGAAACCAAAGCATGAGAAAGTGATTACAGGGAAAATAATTGATCCCCAATAGAGTACTAACAGTTCTGGTCACCAGCTGCAACATGTGGGAGGTTTTCCCCACACCAAGCAATTCCCTGATCCCAGCTGGGTGTCCTACAATTCAAGTCAATTCTGACACCATCTACCTGGAGATGGCATCAGATCCCACAGGCTAACACCTCCACTCTCTTTCCGGTGCCAATGACAAGTTCAGCTTGTCACTTGTGCTTCTGACTGACGACAGAGCAGAGGTTACAACGACCCCCTCCTTGTGTTTAATTAATTTGCTAGAGCAGTTCACAGAACTCAGAGAAACATTTTACTTACTAGGTTATCAGTTGATTATAGAAGGGTATAACTCAGGAATAGTCAGATGGACGAGATGCATAGGGCCAGGTGTGAGGAAGGGACACAAAGATTCCCTGCTCCAGGCGTGCCACTCTCTCAGCAACCCCATGTGTCTACCAACCCAGAAGCTCTCGGAACCCCCCGCTTTAGGATCTTCAAGGTGGCTTCGTGACACAGGAATGACTGATAAAATTGCTGGTCATTGGTGATTGACGACAATCTCCAGCCCCTCTCGACTGTATCATGTGTCAGAAATTACTTCCTTTTTATGGCTGAATAATATCCCATTGGATGAAAATCCGTTCGTCCACGGACGGGCAACTGGGTGGCTTCCACCTTGTGGCTGTCATGAGTCCTACTACTGCAATCGCTGGCCCCCAGGACCCACTTGGGTTCCTTCCTTTCCTGTTCCACTTTTTTCTGTATAACTTATTAGCATTATAGGATGCACTGCATAACTTACATATTTATTTGCTTTGGCTCTTTAACATAAGTTACATGGGGGTCTGATTTTCTCCTCTTTTGCCCACTGCGGCTTCCCCCAGGCTGAGGAGAGTATCTGCCACCTGGTAGCCCCCCCACAGATATTTGTTGATAAATAACTAAAATGCTAGAACTCATAAAACAGGCGACAAGGCAGAAAAATGCATTCAAAAGATAATTTTAAAATCCCAAGTTTTTATATTCATTAATTAAATATTTCACAGGAAGCCCCTGTGATATGAACCATTGATTAGGGGTCAAGTCATCTAATCTTTCATTTTTCCTGAATAATACTTGGCTACTGTATTTGTGATACCTAATATTTCATGGTATTTTTTATTTCCAAAATATCTTGTAATCATTTACATTCAGATTTCCTCTAAGAACCATTTACCAAGGACCTTCTAGGTACTGGGCCACCTGTGCCCAGTTGGGTTTGGCATCCTTGCTGTCTGTAATCGGCCAGTGGATGTATTTTGGTTTTTAAAACATGTACTCTTCCCAATTTGAATAGAAGCAAATTTGTATCGGCTGGGAGTATAAAGTGGAGATTCAGTTATTTTCCTCCTGTAACCATAATTCCTCTCTCTCTACTCCCTCAGCTCTAGCTCCTCACAGCTGGTGAAACTCCCCAGCCGACGCCATCATGGAATTACAAAACCACAGAGGAGCCAGCACCACGAGAATCTCTCACCCAAATTCCCGCTCTTGGCCGAAAATCACCTTATACCATCATGCCAAACAGCGATTTACCTCACTTGGGGGTTATTCTTCCAGAATGTATACTTCTGCCATAACTTTGTAAAAATAAATCTTGTATTATACAATAATTCTTATTTTACAGATGAAGAAACTAAGGTAGATGATCGAACTAAATTTCCTAAGCTATAAAATCAAATTTATTGTAAAGTCAGGATTCAAATTCACAGAAAGCTAAAATTATTCAACCTTGGAGTAGCTACCTGAAGCTTACTAATTTTTGTATGTCCACGATTTCCTTTCTAAGATAAATGACATTATTTTCCACAAAAAATTGTCTTTTGGAGTAAAAGTATATACGTTTTGACTCCTTAAATGACTTCATTTTGAACCCCCTCTCAAAACTGGTTTTCATTTATACACGTCATAACTCAATTTTTAATAAGTACAATGTTATTTGGTTAATCCCTTCACCTTCTTTCAAGCAGCCTGTCAAACCCCCGCCTCCATCCACAACTCTGTTTCAATTTTTTTCATCAACTTTTTCTGTTCATTAGATTCCACATATGAATGAATCATATAGTATCTGTCTTTCTCTGACTGGCTCATTTCATTGAGCATAATGCTCTCTGGGTCCACCCATGCTGTCGTGAAAGTTAAGATTTTCTTTTCTTTTCTTTTTTACAGCTAAGTAGCATTCCATTGTATAAATGCACAACAGCTTTTTATTCATTCTTCTGCTGGTGGGCACTTACACCCATTCAATAATCAATAACTCTGGGGCCTCGCACACAGATTTTTCAATAGTCACATTGAAAAATACCAATGGGGGTTTTTCAATAGAACGTAGACACTCACCGTTTGTCTTGTCAAAAGCAGTTCTGTTGGCTCCTTGACCTAGGTGGCTACCATCTTGATTCAAGGTCTTCATCGTCTAGCGTCACGAGTAGAAAGAATCATCACACCAGTTTGTTAATTAAATCTAGGAAGCGACACAGAGAAAATGGCCACATTAATCACGTGTAAGAGATTAAAAAGAGCTCGGCAAGACAGGCCGCTGTGGCCCCGTCACGGCCTAGGAAGCTGAGCGTGTTAAAGCTCTCACTGCCCACCGCCCGCAAACAAAGGCTGAAAACTAACTGCGGCTGGGCAGCCTCCCTCACCTGGCACAAAGTGATGCTGGGAGACAGGGGCCGCTCTGCTGCCAGCCTCAAGGTCACTGTAAGTCACTTATTTCACGGGGCTTTGCCAATAGCGTGTGGTCATAGTTAGGTACAAATCGAGCTATGCGAAGGTTACCGTAGTTAGTTGAAGAGAAAGTTTCAAACACCAATGAACTAAATATTTTTAACCGCAGGACCCAAAGGAGGTGCCGTTGGCTCCCTGTTGTATACAAGTCAAGACCCGCAATATGGGGGGTAGGAGAACCTGACAGAGGGACAAAATTCCTATTAAAGGGACAACACTGTTCTCGAGGCCAAGGGGACAGTCCCTCAGAACAGGGAGGGACTTTGGAGGTCACCTGATTCAAGCCCCTCATATCCCCAGAGAGGAGACAGAGTCTGAAGATGGTTGGGTAACTTCCACAAGCTCACAGTCAGACTGGAATCCGGGTCTCCTGGCTTCCCCCTGCTTCTCTTTGTGGGGAAAACGGGGAGAGGCCGGAGTCCCTTTCTGGGATCCAGGGGAAGGCTAGCCCAGTGCGGCAGCATGTACAGATCACGTGCAAATAGTGGAGATCACCTGCATCAACGGGGGCGTCATCCTTCCTGGGTTCCGCAAATTCTGGAGCCTGTTTAAGAAATGATAAGCTCACAGCACTTGAGTAAAATTTATGACATGCAGTAAGATTCCGATTTCTACCTCCCTTTTCCCCGCAAAAAGATTCCTGGGGACGTATTTTGTCTTCATTTTAAGAGATAAATTTTATGATGCACTTTATTATCTCGATAATGCCGTGTTCATTATTCAATTCATCTTTCTTATAACTTACTAATGGGCGTTCTGTGTTTCTTTTCTCCCTGATTCTTTTATTAAAACTTTGAAAGCTTCTATAATCCTCCACCCACACATTCCTTCCAGGGACTACTGTCCTTTCCTGTCCCTTGCAGTTATCAGGATTCCTGTAGTATGAGTCTACTTTGTTTGATAGTCTCAGAGAGAGATCATTTTATGTCTTTCAAGATGAAATTCTCTATCTTTCTTTGTGAGCCCACAGTACAGCTGCACTTTTTCCTCCTTAAAAAAGAAATAAAATCCCCTGTGTGTTAATTATAGAGTGTTGCTTCAATTTCTAAAGATTCCTGGGGCACTTACAAGCATTTAATAATCCTCATTTCACTTGACTGATTAGTTTTGTGCTTAAAATTTTAAATCTGAGAATTCGGCCTTTCACTGCTTTGAGCGAGGGAGGCATCCGTCAGTTTTTACTATGCAAATTCAAAGGGTCACTGGGACTTTTTTTTCTGTAACTCTCATCTTTATTTACTTCCCTCCCCTTTGTTCAGAGGTGGATCGAGACTTTGGCTGGGGGTCCGTTCTCTGCTTCTCCCAACAGTGTTTCTAAAGAACCATTGGGATGATGGATGCACCGTGTGCTGGTTTCCCAGAAAATGTCTAGAATAACCCTCCCCAGTGAAATATTTTGAGCACTTTAAAGAATTTGAAGAATTGAAAACTCTACGTACATCTCACATTCTTGATACACCTAAACCCTAGAGACACAGAGTATTATAGATGGTAAACCTCTTGTCTAAAGGACAGGAAACGTACGTTCTTATTTTGGGCAGGCAGCTAACCAGCTACAGAATGTCATGACACCAGGCCATCTCTTGGCATTCTTCGTCTATGGGACTGCACTACAGAAACTCTCAGTGGATGGGGGGACCAGTACCTCATCCCCCTGGGGACACGTAAGAATCAGGATTCCAAACATAAGAAGGGAAATTACTCAAAATCTTCTTGTGTTATAGACGTACACAAAGGCTCACTGAAAAAGCATTGTATGAGAAAAAATGAGTTTTAAAATTGTGAAAGGACTGACCAGGAGCATTTTTAGAATATCTAAGAATCGAGTATCTATAAAGAAGATCTTTCGGTTCATTTCATTTCTTAAATTTTTGGTCACATCCGTCATCTTTGAATCCTGTGTGTCCTCCCAGGAGTTTTCTGTAAATGATATAATTCCCACCCAGACCTAGAGTTTCTAGGTCTTCTACTCCTTCAGATTTCCTAAGAAAAATAAATCATTGCTTCTACTCAGTAAGAAATATAATCAAACCCCGAAGGACCCAGGGCTTTGAGCAGGAAGTTCCCCTGGATGACCTTCTGCTGATGCTCCCTGCAGCTCAGCGCAGCCAGTACTCAGAAGCTGGAGAGGAAACTGAGTTGAAACTCAGGTCTGAGTCTTTTCGGTCCTGTGTTTTCCGCTAACTCTGTGGATGGTGGACATATCATTTCATCTCATGGGGCTCAATCCCTGAACAAGAACTTAGAATTTTCCTTCCTATGTTTGTAGCATCAACCTAGAATCAGCTCTTGGGCAACCTCCCTTCTTATGAGACTAAGAGACCCTGAAGCCTCTCGGGTGACCCCAAAACACCTTGCAACCAGAGCGGTGTTTTCTCACAGGAGTAGATTCGGGCTGGGGTCAGGGGCAGGAGCCCACGGGGAAAACCCTCCAAGAAGAGCCAAACCAGAACAGCAGGGGTGTGAACAAGGTGAACCAGCTGCACCTGCTTTCCCAGTCCCATGTCAGGCCTGGGGACACCGAGAGAAAGACTGGAATGACAGGATTTCTCAGCAGGTGCTCGCTGGGGACGGCATTTGGGGGAACAAACCTTGTTAGTAGCGTAGGGGCCATCAGAGAGGGAGGGAAGGAGGAAGAAGGAGGAGGAGGTCAAAGGACAACTGTAAGGAAGTTGAAGATGACCAGGGATGAAAACCCCGAATGCCAGGTTCTGAGAAGGGACTGAGGTAATGGAGCGGGGGATGGAGGTCAGCTCCCAGGGGTGAGCAGGCCTCTTCCGGTACATAAACTTGCCTGCCCGCTCAAGGAAAAGCAAAACTTACAACTGTTAACAATGAACTTGTATGAATAGGAAGTGCAGGGCGCGCTGTGAGCCAGAAGGAGTTAGGGTTTCTCACACACACACATAAGAAAAAAGGGCACCTGAGGACTAGACATTTTCTCGATGACTGTTAGGAGGTGACTGTGGACTCCTTCCACCAAATGGCAGGATGAACGGTGGGGTTCTTCCTCGGGCTTGGAAGTAGTTTGGTCAAAGAAATGCAGGTCCCAGCCTACTGCTCCGACTCCCACAGGAAGCCGGGGGCTGGCAGCACAGCGACAAGCCTTCCTGTGCAGCATCAACTGGCCCAAAGTGAGCAAAACATTCTTATCTGATGCAGAACTGGGAGTGTGACCGTGTGCTGGGATGTTGGAGAGAATACTGGGTCTCTGCCCCCCCAGTTCCTCATTTGTCTTTTTCTGCTCCCCCTTCGTCTTTGGCAGTCACACTGGGCTCTGGATTCTTTTCTAGCTTCGCACATGGTTTTGATTAGGGAGGAAAGATATAACCGGGAGCAGACACACCCCTAGTTTTTCTCCTCTTCTTTCAGATTAACATGCTTCATTGTCCATCTTTTTGTTGTATGTTTGCGTCAGGCATATACATATATCTCAACCCAAAGGTGCCCTCTTTATCCTATCCCTTTATAAATCTGTCTCGGAAAAAGAAGTGTTGATGAAGCAATCAAACTGCACTAAAAACTATTCATCTCCAAGGAGAAATAAACTGATCAGACATTTTGGTTTCCAGTCCTGGCTCAACATCTAACTAGATATGTGGCCTTGGAAAATTTACTTGAAACTCCCGGTGTTAATTGTCTCATCTCTAAAAATGACAAAGTTGGATTAGGTACTCTCCCACGTCCCTCCCAGGAGATTTTATGATTATCTTTGTCAGGTACGTGGGTACTACCTTCATGAGATAAGCCAATATGGGACTTCTTCTTACCTGCACAGGAAAATGAAGACCAAAAAAAAAAAAAAAAATTCAAATTCTTGTATTTATTTCTGTAATGGAAATAAAAATGACCAAAAATAAAATTTATTCCAATTTATTAGCACCATTTTATGAGTGGCTTAGGTGCAGAGGGGACACAGATTACGGAGTTCTGCACAATGACAGACACCTACGGAGCAGACAGTGAGTGTTTGCTGGAGGACGCGCCCGCTGCTCTGCCTGCGGACAGGCGCACACACAGTCTGTGGCAAGCGCATAGGGTTTATAAGATGAGGTTCCAGCCTGAGCTCCGTTACGTGCAGTTTTATGACGTGGCGCTAGCGACCACTTAAACCTTTCAGAGCCTCGGTTTTCTTAACTGCAAATGGGTCGAGCATCTGCACTTCAGATTCTGGGGAGAAACAGGTGACATAATGTATACAAAAGTGATTCACAAGGTGTAGAGTACTTGAAAGTATTCTTGTGCAAAACCAGAGGAAACTTATAGGCCGTAGACTGTAAATTAAGGAAGTAGACCTCTGAGCACCTTCCAGGGTTGAGCATCCCTTACTCTGCGACACGGCTGAGCCTCTGCCCCAGGCTGCAGATGCGCTGCCTCCAGCCAACCTGGACCAATACTGCTGGGTCCGGAAATTTGAAGAGGGGGGCTAAGAGTTTCATTCAACCCCACCCTTGGCCCTATGTTGCATAATGCAGCCCTTCTTCAAAGACATTGATGAACATGTCCACTCACCTTATTAACCTCTAACTACTCCTAAGATATTCCAGTTCAGGGCTCCCTATGCCATTATTATGAAAAGAAAAGAAAAAATACACCCTCTAGTCCCCAAATACAAGACACTTGTCCTTCTGTCGGTGTTTATGCACGCAATCTAACGGAAAAGGGGAAAATCACATTGGTCGTAAGTAGGAAAAGAAGTCATGTATTTTGTTGTTCAGTTCAATCGAGTTCTTATTTTTATTTTACTGTTTATTGGAAATGACCAAACTGTTAGTAACAGTGTTGTAAATTTGCAAGGGGGAAATGACTGCTTGTAGGGTCACCTGAAAATCTAAAGAATTTAATTTGGAAGTGGGTTTATTATTGTAAAGTGTAGGGGAAGCATCTTCACCAGAAGATGTGGACTCACAACCTTCCCCAAACCTGGCACCTGGCACAGCCCGCAGCCTGATCTTGTCCTCAGAGCGCCATGGAGTGTGACTGAGCCGAGGCAGCAGCCCGTTCAGGAAAAAGTGTCGATGAAACACACTCTTGGGCTTAAAGAAATGAAAAATAAAAGGGCAGAGGAATAACTGATCAGGAGACACAAACCTCGCTTTACAATGAAAGCACCTTTGGAGGTTTGTGATGCTCATTTTTATATTTTAGAATCACTTTTGACTCATTGTCCTCTATTGCTTATCCCCAAAACGAGTGTCAGGATAATTATTCATCCCCCGTGAGTCTGTGTGTCACCAGTACAGGAAGGGGTGCCCCTGAAATTTTTAGACACCGATGAGTCGCGCACAGGTAAACGGGTCCACTCCACTTCCATCCCGCCGAATGCAGGCCGCGGCCGTGCCAAAGCACCACCCGCTCTGAACGCACAAAGCCTTCCTCTGACAAGGCAGCGTGCTGCGGGCTGAGGAAGGGCAACAGAGAAGAAAAGGAAGACATTTCCAGGTCCGAATTTGAACAAAGTTAAGGCTGACAGCAGAGATATCTATCAAATGACCATGAGGACTCAGAAGTACAGACGGCCATGGCATGACCGAGGCCTGGTGGCCAGCGCTCTCTGCAGGTGAGGACAACATCTCCCATGACCCACAGGGTGGAAATGATTTTGAAAAACCCCAGAGGGCAGATTTGATCTTTGGGGACTTGCCAGTCTTTTGTTTAAGGGTTTAGTAAATATTTGGGTAGAAAGGAGAGGGTCTCATGGAGCTCAGATGAGCCTCAAGGGGCTTCCTCCTCCCTGACCTTGCTGGTCAGGGACACCTGGCCTGCAGCTACCACAGCCCTGCTCCCTGGTCCTCCCCCAACCCCGTCCTCCACCTCCACCCAAGAGGTGCTCTTAAAAAACTGAACTAACTCAGCCTGGAAACACAAAACTAGAAGGAGCCCCTCACCTGTGGCCTGCCTGTACCTTCTGCCTGTGGCCTTTACCTGTGGCCTGCCTGTACCTTCTACCTTCAGGTAAACCACCACGCAACAGTTTGTTATTTTGGCTGCAGGCGGGACAGCTCCTAGAAGCTCAGTAAGCAGACGTTCCCAGTGATAGCACAGTTCTTTCTTAATGGAGGTCCGCTCCCCGTGTTAGGGCGCCCTACCCACAGCAGAAAACAGAAGTCACCTGACCAGGTGCGAAGGATACATGACACTTTCTTATCTTGAATATTTTTTCCTTTTTTAAATCCCCATTTTCTTAAGGGAGGCGGGCTCTGGCTTTATTAGACCAGGTTTTTCATGAGACAGCTTGGGGCTGGGATTCTGAAACTGGTCCACTCGCGCAGCCTTTAAGTGGTTTAAGTGTTTCAGTTGCTTGGTTAGCATCACGTGCTTCTGTCACTGTCACTCGGATGATCTCTATACGTGGGGCCGGTGACAGAGGCGGGATGTTGTAAAACTCTGAAAGAGCAGAGGGCAATAAATGGAACCTAAACAAAATGTGGAGTCACTTGTATGGTAACCTCGTGAAAACCAGTTCACGCTGCAACCCCTCCCCTCCAGAACTCTCCGCCCTCTACGCCCGAGAAAACCCAGGCTTCTCAGCCAGGCTGACACCCCTTCGCCTCAGATTGTGTCCCAAAACCTGGTCCTCATCTGCGCTTCCACCTCCTAGTCTGGAAACATCACCTATAAAGAGGAAATACCTGGCCTGGCAGGTACACCGCCTCCCCTGCTTCTGTGATGCTAAAGGTAATAGGCTTGAAAGCGATTTTAAAGGTGTAACGTACGAATTCAGAAGTCTGCAGAAGCATATTTTTGAGTTTGACTATAAAAAGGGTATCGTAAATGATCTCTTTTTTTATAATTGTCCAAGTAAACAAACGTCGCGGGCATTTTTGCAGTTGAGCAGGTCTGTGATTCACTTTGTCAGGAAGCTAAGCAATATACCTGTTAAAACTCGTTTCAAAAGTTGGAAACTCTAATTCTGACCTTTACTGATAACTCAAGTTCAGTGAGAGGACCCCAGTCTTTGAGATTTTTTTGTTTGTTTCAAAAGAGATAGAGTCAAAAACAGCTTTCTCATTTTATGAACTCCCATTTCATTGCCTGCTGCTTCATCTCCCGGGGGGCCATGTGACCCGCTCTTTTCCTGGATAGATGGTAAAAAGTGGAAGTAAAACATCCAGCCATCCAGAGTCAGTTCTATGTGGACTTGCCACATATCAAAAACTGCAGTGAGCTCGTTATTTCTCTTTGCCCTGCAGACCCACTCTTTATCTTTTCTCTCTTCCAGTCTGTTCCCTGCAGGCTGATCTACAGAGGTCGCCCCAATGGGCTCTCTGCACCAGTGAGAGGACAGGGAGGCTCTGCATTCAATTCCCTTTCTGCCATGCATACAAGTGAACCGTATTTCCGGTCAAATGTCCCAGTTCTGCTCCAATGACCCCCTCTCTATAGCTCCCCACTGCTGAGGTCTAGAGCTGGCACGTTTCCCTTCAGACCTGGGGGTAATAAAGAGTTTAACCACCACCATCACCTTTGGCTGTTTTAGCTCCAAGGTCTTTCAACATCCTTTGTATACGTCGCTAAATCTTTCCACACCTCCGTAAGTCACTCTTTTATTAACATGCCTTATTACTCAGTTCGAGAGCGCCACCTGCTTCCCGCTGGAGCTCTGATTGGCAGACGGCGCTGCCGGCCGCTCTTTCTCTCCCAGATAAATGCTCCTGACTTTGGATCCATGGTCTCAGATATCAGCAGCGTCTGAAGGCTACTGCGGCTCGACGATACGGATTCACTTTCTTGAATGAATTTATAATATCTCTGAGGAGGAGGCTCACCTTGGGATTTAGAAAATGTCTCGTTCAAAACGCAGCCTTGACTCTGAAATCTGCAGTGTGAAACAAATCTGTGGCTCCATTCCATCAAACCCAGTGAATGAAAGGACCGCGCTCCCCGCCTGGCCGGGCAGGGCAGGGCCGCCATCCCCATCACAGTGACCTGTCCCCGCAGTAAGGGCACCTTGCCTTCCCCCATACCGAGGGGATGAGGGGCCAGGAGGGGCCGCAAAGGTGAATAGTGTCTCCTGTGTCTACAAAAGAGTTGCCGAATTCTGCCGTGTATAATGTGCGCTTTTTTGCCCAAATTTTGAGGGAGAAATAAGAATGCAGGTTATACACGGGTAGTACTAAGGCCGCGTATCATAGCGGGCAGCGCTAAAACGTGGGCGTGCGTTACACAGGGCAAATACGGTACCTGTAACGTGAGGTCAAATACGTGAGTGGTTCCTTTTCTGATTTATCCTCTTCGTTGCTGACAGTCCTTCCTTAAGGGCAGACGCGACGAGGCCGTTTCCATTTTCCAAGCCCTCCGGTGGCTGCCGTCGGCCCTAAGACAAGAACGACCGACACTCAGCATACGCCTCTGGCCCCGTGGCTGGCTGGCCCGCTAAAGCGGCTTCCCATCCTAGAACCATTTTCCCCTCCGATTTAGAATCTTAGCAGATCTCCTCTTACGCTTTGGTGCCATATCTTTAGCTCTTTGTACTCTTCATAACACACATCGAGTTTGAAATATTCGTTAGACTGATATTAATATAATCCTAGTATATATTTAAAGTTGCCTTTAAACACACACACTCAACATTTAAATCTGAGCCAAAGCTGTTTAGAATATTGATGTGGTACGAGTTCATATCTGTACAATGGTTTAGAGCAGTCCTTTGTACACATTTATGTATATATATTTAAGAGCAGAAATGGTGTATTAAATGAGAAGTTGGAAAACATATTCCTTATAGGATAAACCTAGATGTTCACACCCAGTGTGTCTTTAACTGAATCTTGCAAGGAGGTGACCCTGAAGACATGGGTCTTCTCACAGTAAAGTGGTCAACACACACACACACTAACAAACACGTGAGGCCCGGTCTTTTCTTCCGGCTCAGCTCCCTGCACGGCAGCTCACTGTTTTGAGACAAGCCCTAAAGCTAACACCAAGCCCCTAATGTTCTCCCGAGCGGTCCCAGTTTTACCTCTCTTTGGAAAAGCCCACGACGTCATTTATCTGTGGACTCTTAAGGCGAGAGCTTACTCTTCTTAACACTCGTTTACTGCCTTTCAATGTCTTGTTTCTTAAACAGAAGGGTAAAGCGAAAACAGTATTTTTAAAATGAGAGTTAAAATTTTTAAATGCCTTTAGGGAAAAGAAATCAAAACGGAATGTAAGCAATGACGGATAACTCCCACTTATCAATGCAACAGGGAGCATGGCAAGTTGATACTCAGGTGAATTTCACTCCCTCCATAGTCACTGAGCGACCGCCTTGTGTCAGGGCTGGGCTGAAGTTTGGGGAAGACGGAAGGTCACAGACGGCCCCTGCCCATCCTTCCAGAACACACATGTATGTGGGGATCTAAGGCGTGCAGAATTATTGTAACCCAATTATTAATGTTAAGCTTCACTCTTCAAATGATATTTTAAAGCCACCCTTTAACGAGAACTTACTGTGTAATGGGCAGTAATAATTTTACACGTATTCAATATTATGTCGTTTAATTCTCATGGCAACTCTGTAAAGCAGGTAATAATCATTTCTCTTTAGAGATGAGAAATTGAAGCTCATATAGTCTGTTTCAATTCATTAACGAGCCCATGCTTATAAGATGCCAGAAACTAATGACTGGAGTTAAATTTTCAGACAAACTTTGAAAACCTTCAAACATTAATAACAAAGCCAAGGGTACAAATAATCCTGAAAATGAATTGTCAGTTCCCAGATAACTCAAGATATTCTAAACATGTGGGAGTTGGTGGCTGACAGCCCAAAGATACTTTTTGTTCAAAGTAATTTTTCTTTACCAAATTTTTTTAAAGCACATAAACCCACTGGAAAATATTTTTAAAATCTTTTTTAAAGCAACAAAAATAAATTTAGATGTATCAAAACATGATTGTTGATTTTGATCTCAGCACAGGACTAACCTTCATAAATAACCCCGGGTGATATGTGGATGTGTGGCCAAGAGTGATAAGATAATGGAATATCTATCAACTAGAAAGAAACACAGTCACAATATCAACCAGAAACACAGTCACAATATCAACCAGAAACACAGTCGCAAGGGAGTGCATAGTTGAAATTAGATTTGGCCTATTTGCAACTGCTTTATTATTTTTATTATTTTAACATATTTTGAAAATGAGAACAGTGAACTAGGACAAAAGAACGCTGTTCGTATGGCACACTTTAGTTTCTGCATAATTTCTAATGTGGGAAGGAAACTATGCAATCTTAATGATTTCCTTAGAAGTTACAATTGTTCAAAAAGTAAATCACAATTGTTAAAATTTGAAGAAATATGCCTCTCTTTGAGTAAAACTTGCCTACGTGCCCCAGAAGGAGTATTGTTGAGATTCTGGGAGCTGCCTTCATATGCCGAGAGCCCGGGTCACACATAGAGAATGATCCAGGTCTTGGACCTTGTATGCTACCTTGTTTGCATAGAAGTCCAGAAATGAGATGGTACAGTTGAGAGACACTGCCGACCACAACCTGAACCCCCCCCCCGCCCTCCCCCACCAGAGCTCCCTGCTCAAATCCTCAGCACACGTGCAAAAACACAGACTGGACCCCAGTTGGAAAATGGTTCAAAAATTCTGTAATCAAGATTTATCCCATCAGGAAACTGGGAACTAGGTTAGCAACATTTCACCAGTAGGCACTTCAGAATCTTTGGGACGAAACGGAAAATCAAGGAACTTGAGTTGCACGTGTAAAGTCAGTATGAACTGCAGTATTTTGGTTTAGGGTTCCAGAGCCTCTAGGAAGAACAAAATTCTGTGAACAGGTATCTGTGTGAGCCTGTGCTTTGGGCATTGGGGGTGCAGTGAATCTGCAAGGTGTGGACCAGGATCTCATTAGTCAGGTGACAGAATTTAGCGGGTAAGTAAATGCGCTCTGGGGAGAGACCATGCAGGCTCAAGTGGTAGAAACTCTTATCAACCTAAAAAGAAAAACAAACAAACAGTTGTTGGTTCTAATCTTGGAACAGGATTTATTGAACAGGATTTACTTAGTTTTGTGTACATATATATGCGACCCACAGAGCAGAAAGAACAGAATATCAATGAGAAAAACAAATTGATAAATTAAAATTCAACCATCTACCCCGAAGCGGATTTAACGGTGGGCACACCGGGCGCGCGCCCTCGGCCCCGACTTCTGAAGGGTCCCGCAAAAGCCCAACTTCACACTTTTTTCTAATGACACCAAGCTTGGTTTCATATGTGCAATACATATATTATATTCAAATTTTATTGAAAATAAAACATTAATAGTACATAATAGTTTCATTTATTTAAAAATATGGTTGACATGTATTTTTATTTTCCCTGTCTCTCTCTTTCTTTTTAAGGGGCCCGATATTTTCTTCTGCGCCCTGGGGCCTCCACCAACCTTAATCCGCCCCTGCACCTACCAGCTGTGGGGCCCGGGCACTTTATTTCACTGTGTGAGCCTCAGGTTCTTCCGCCAACCGGAGATAATAAAAGAACCTAGTTCACAGGCTTCTTGTAAAGAATAAGTGAGATAAGAGTTTAACACTGCCTGGCGCTAGTAAGTATTCATCTCATTAAATACTACTATTATCATCAAAGATCTGCGCTGCATAGTGGGACAATAAATCCTGCCCTTAGCTGAACACGATTTGCCGAGTCCTAACAAATTACCTTCCATCTGTCTTTCCTTCCTTTCCTCCCCCCTACCTTTTTTCTGACTTTGGAGAATTTTTCCTGGGAGGTAAATGAAGTTTCATTTTTCTGGAACGAAATTACTGTGTCCATTAGCAGGTTCCTCCTCACATATTCTTGGAAGGCCCCCTGCCCTACGTAACCTTCCCAGACTTTCTCCAAGGCGCCCCAGACCCAGGTGGCTGGCTGGCATGAGAGGTTCTAATCGGAGGAGGAAGGCTGGGGCAGGAAGAAGACTTTCTGTCCATGGGGGCACAGACCAGCTTCCGTCCGGAGCAGTTTCTTCCTGATGTTCCAGAGCCAGGCTAGGTGGGCAAGGAGGAAGTAGAAGACACCATCACACCTGGATTTCAGGAAGGTCTTTCTTCCATTCAGGTCAGCTTGAGAAGGCGCCCTCATCTACACCGCAATTCTCAAACGGGGTTTTGGAGAAGACCCCGAGGAGGATGGCAGAGGCCGGTGCTGGGAAACGTGGTGGCAATGGGAACATACCTTTGTTTCTGGAACTGGTCCACACCTTCTGCCATCCTCCTGGTCCCTCAGGCCAGCTCACCCTCCATCTCCCTGATCCTTCAGGACTCGCCCTTCTATCACGCCCTTTCTGTGACCTTCGCTGCACCTCTGCGGGAGAGGGAGATTCTAACTGTGCTGTCAACGGTTCCGCCCTTCAATCAGGATGGTCCCAAGGTATGCAAAATCAGGTGGGAGGAAGGGGCACTACGTTCCTTGGTGATTTCCCCTCCCTTCTTTATTCTCTCCCTTCCTCTCTCCCTTCCTTCCTTTTTCCTTCCTCTCTCCCTCCCTCCCCTCTTCCTTTCTGACTATGTATTTCTTGACTGCCCGTTGCGTACTGGATGCTGACTTCATTAAGTGTCAGGGTTTAGACCGTGCTCTTAAATTTGAGGATGACAGCCAACAATTGCAGGTCGCTAACGCTCTGAAAGGGAAGACAATGTATGGCTGGGCTGAATAAATGCACACAAGCTAAGGGGAAAAGGAGTGAAATGACTTCCACCCCAGGTAGCACGGGGCTAATGCCACTGAGGCGGCGGCAGAGCAAAAGCAATGGGGCAAACATAGGTCAGCAAAGCAAATCAAAGGCATTCGATGGTCTCTCCCTCCCCCAA
>PVJD01016147.1:0-22189 GCA_004026545.1 Mormoops blainvillei | reverse complement strand
TCAGGCAACAAGACCTGGACCCCGGACGCGGCCAGCCCCACTCTCGTCCCTGACGGCGACAGTCCCCGGCAGAGCCCTGAGCTCCGCTTCTGTATTGGCGGTGTTTCCGGCGAGATGCTGAGTGCGGAAGTGAGTTTGAAGTGGGAAGAGGTACAGAGGAGGACGGGTGTCCTGGTCAGCACGTGTGATCAGAGGCCCCTGAGCTGGGCAGGTGTCGGGCCGGAGCGCCATCGGCGACAAGGGGACGAAAGACCAGCTGTCACCAGCTCCCCCTCTTCTCCCTTACAACTCAGGGAGCACTGGGAGACCCCCTGAGGGGAAAACGCTTGGGTTAAGTTACATCGCATCCAGCTCAGCTGGCATCTGCAAATGAAGGTAAGAAAAATTGTCTTAGACACGCAAAGTACTTGGAAAGATAGCGCCCGGCACCCTGTCTGGGCAAACCCCTCTCACGCATTCCGGTCGACGGCACGGTGGTTTTTTTAATGCAGAACTAAACCGAAGAGGCGGGACGTGGCGTCAGCGAAGCGACGATGAACCGGAAACCACCCGAACCCACGGTTCCCGTTGGCTCCGAAGGCGGCCCCCAGGCCCGTGCCGTGACCGGTCCATGAGCCAGAAGCCCCACAGGGAGAATGTTCACGGTCAGTGCAGTTTATTTAAGTCCTGAATTCAGCAACGACACCGGAAAATGGAGACGCCGAGAAATGGGATTCCAGGGGAAATTATGAGTGAAGGTTTCGGGGTGTTACAAAGGCGCAGGGGCTGCTGGCAAACTCCGCAGCCCCAACCCCTGGGGACATGGGACACTTAGTGACCATGGTCCGATGAGCCCCTGAAGAACCAGAGGCCCCCAAGGCCACGATGCACAAAGAGAGAGAACACAGAACAAAGGAAAATGGAAGGCAATAAAAAAGAGAAATTAAAAGCACCAAAAATGATGGGATAAAAGTAAGACCAACACATCGCTATGTCAGAGAGTTTAAAGGGGTTAAATTTATGGCTGAAGACAGACGTGAACTGGAACGAAACCCAAACGCGTTTGTCCGTCCCCTAACGGGGACTTGGCAGAAGCAGAGATTTGGGAAGATTAAAGGAGAAAGCCCGGACAGACACGTGCCAAGCAAAACTCAAAACGCTGGAGGCGGGAGCAACCCAGGGTGATGTATGGGTCAAGGTGGGAACAAAGACTCACCAGCACAAAGGGGGCGCTGGGTGGGTTCATTTCCACGTGAGGACATGACAGCTGTGTGCCTTCGCGGGCCACGAAAAGAATCAAACCAGACTGAAATATGAAGGTCATGTGTCAGACACCCTCAAACAGCTGAACGTGATTTCATTCTTTGACAAATCAAGTAGACAAAAGGGTAACTAGAGATAGAGAAGCTTTAATTATTATAAATAACACGATGCGTATCACCGTCGTGAAATGCAAAACATCGTCACTGTAGGATGACAACTACTGTGACATCCGCGCGGTGCAGCGATGCAACGAAACCACACTCAAAGCTCCAAGTGAGCTCTCGGGTAGATACGCAGCAGGAACTGCACCTGGTTTGTACGGGGTGATCGCTGCTGTCATAAACAGCGACATGCTGCCCTTCGACATTCATTACCCCGGTTTTTACAGCGAGTCTTCGACCAGGTCGGCCAGAAAGTTCACATGATTTTTTCCCGTATGATGGCTCTAGTAGCACTGAGTTATCTTTAACCTCATTCAAAACAATTTGGTTAGATTGTACTGCGACATATCAACGTATATTTAAAAAAACTGATAGGAATGGGGGAATGTTTATGCAGCCATTTTACTACTGAGGATGAAAGAATATATGCAACGTTTTTGGCATATCATGTTTTATTTCAAGAAAGGTAAAAACACAGCTGAAATGCAGAAGATGATCTGTGCCATGTATGGAGGAGGTGCCCTGAGGGATCGAACGTGTCAAAAGTGGTTTGCAAAGTTTCGTGCTGGAGGTTTCTCGCTGGATGACGTGCCACAGTCGGGTAGACCAGTTGACATTGATAGCAATCAAATCGAGACATTAATTGACAATAATCAGCATTATATCCCAATCAATATAGTTACTGATAAAAAAAAAAGGGAGAGAAAAGAAAGTCCTTTACGGAAAAACCAAACGGGCTTTTTGGCCAGCCCGTTATGTTCAAGGACAAAACAAGGACAGAAACAGCTAAGCCCCCGTCTGGAGGCTCACGTTTTCACAGTCGGACACACAGACGAGCGAACTCTGCGAACTCTCTCATTTTTCTCTGGCTCACGATTGAGCAACTCCCCAAGGCCTGGCCCGCCACCCGTCCCCCTGTCCCCCTGGGGCTGCTGAAGCCACACACCTGGGCCGCAGACCCCGGTGCAGGCAGGGCCCTCTTACACACGCACCCAGAGCCACTGTCACCTTCCTCCCAGCTCCGAGTCCCAGCTCCCTGAAAGTGTGCATCAGGGCAGCCGCGGCCCGCCCTGCGTGGACGTCATCTGAGGCCCGGCTCTGTCCCCGTGTTTATTAAACACTCCGGACCCTTGGAACCTGCCTCCCACCCCCCTCTGTGATGTCAGCATCCATGGGGAATGGTGTGTCGTCTGTCTCAGCTACTGGGGCCCCTAATGCCTGGTGACGTCCCTGCCATCCCCCCTCTCTGATGTCACAGCCCAGGCCAACTCGTCTTTGTACGCACAGGAGCACCTTGCCTCCGGAGGCCACCCGCCTGTCTCTCCGGGCTCCTTATTCTCGTCCCTCGTCCCCGGCCCAGGCCGACCTGCCAAGGATTGCTCACGCCACTGTCAGGGGGCAGCGAGGAGCCCTCTCCCCCAGGGACAGCCCAGGCCTTGGGCCCGTTTCGGGCCCACCGCAGAAGCAGCACCTTCGGGAAGCCTCCCGGGCGTCACGTGGCAGGAGCAGAGGGCCTGGGGCTCTCAGGGGCCGGGCAGGGCCCCAGGTCCCTCCTCTCGGTGTCTCTCCACCCGCGGCCCTATTGGAGGAATCAAGAATTGGGTGACCAGGTGACAGAGAGTTTAGAAAGGACACTAGCAGAGGTGGTGTCATTCCAGGCCTGCCAGTCTCCAAGAAGGACTGGCCCGGAGACAGCGGAACCCTACGTTGTCCCCTCGCCCTGGACAGGAGGTCGCCCCGGCACCAGCTGCATCATAACCTGTTGTCCAGGCCTTGGGGTGGACCGCGCTCCTTACAAGACCAGAGGAGCAAGTCCTAGGGGTTGACGTGTCACCAATGGACAGGACCGTCCTCAGGGGCCCGGGTGCCTTGTGAAATGCCAGTTGACAGCTCCCGCGTGAGGGAGCTGTCACCGTCTGCTTCCCACTGCGTCTTCCCGAGCCGTCCGCCTGGCTGGTGAGGACTCCGCGGGGAGGGGCCGGTCTGTCCCCACGGCAGACACCGGGCCACTGAACGTGGAACAAAGGTGCGGGGCCTCCCTGCACCGTGGGACTGCCTCTGATAAAGAAACATTTGGATGTTCGGGACACACACGGAGGGCTGGCCAGGGTGGCTCCACGTCCCCTCACATGACCCACGGAGTGAGGGACACCGTCCAGAGGGCGGGCTCTCAGGGAAGAGGGCACCCCTCTCGCTGATGCTCGCAGAGGCACGCCCAGCGGGACCGCCCCCGCCGTCCTGCCAGTCCTGAGATGCCCTGGGGCAGGGGGCTGTCACGGGTCTTTGAGGGCCGGAGAAGGGTCAGAGCAGAGCTCGGGCCTCCAAGGTCTCAGAGGGCAGAGGGAGCAGCCCGGGCTGGTCATCACTCGAATGGGGCCCCACGTGACAGCGAACAGCCCCGGCACCCTGGCCCTTCTTAGCCACGGAAGCTGGGGGCAGAGCCGGGCGTCTGGCCGCCCCTCCTCTGAGGAGGTGAAGCAGGCCAGGCTTCTGTCCCCGAGCTCTCTCCTTTGGGGACAGTCCAGCTTCGGTTAGAAACATGGCACGTCGTAAACAAGTGAGTGTCCAAGTTTACGGGCACAGACGCCCCTCGACACCCAGGCACCAACCCCCCACCCCCAGGATTGCCTTTCTCAGTTTGTCTGATTCAGGCCTGGAAAGTGGCTGTCACTGTCCTTGCTTTAAAGGGAGACTGGAGTTTGGAGACCTAAAGCAGCTTGGCCAAGGTGACGCGCTGGCGGGCTCCACTGCCCGAGGCGGCCCAGACCCTGTGTGGGCCGCCCTCCCGCCGCCGCCCCGACCGGCGCTCCCCCCTTTCCCATCTGTCCTCGGGGAACCTTGCAGGCCTTCTGGCTGAGGGAGCTGGACGGGGCCAGCGCTTACCTGGAGGGACACCTGTCCCCGGAGGGCTCAGAGACAGGCTGGCGCTGGCCCACAGGCGTGCCAGGTGCCACCTCTGGGCTCAAAGGCTGAGCTGAGAGTCCGCAAGGCCATGCACTTGGGCTTGTCCACACTCCTTTTATATTAGAAAAAACTTGTCACATCTCTCACACGTTGTCACTGGAGCCTCATTACTCTGAAATGTCACCTCACTTACGAACATCATTATGCACAAACATATGTCGCTAATGACAGGGACTGCAGGAAACGTGAAAAGATGTGATTTTTTTCCCCTAAAGCCACATTTTAGCAGGGACAAAGTCAACATTTTGACATCGAGGACAGATCAGCCGTGGATGGGTGTCTGCTGGTCTCCTCACAGGTTTCAAGGGAGGATTCAGGGCCGGCCAGTTGATTCTCTGCAGAAAGATCCGGAAGGAAGGACCGCCGATCAGCGATGGAGGAAAGGAGGCATTGGGCGGGCGTGGGCTGGGACTCCCAGGGCGGGACACTGTGCCCAACCCCAGGTGCATGGGCCACTCTGTCCTCTGCCAGGAGAGGCCGAGAGTCCTGGGCAGTGTTTTTGGGTGATGGGTTCTCGGGACCGGCACGAGCCCGGAACTGCGTCCTCGCTGTAGGGGCAGCTCTGGGGTGAAGGAGGAGGCCACGGACCAAAAGGGGTTCGTTCCATCACTCCGGGCCCGGAAATGGCTGAAACAGCTGTTTGGTCCTCGATTTCTTCTGTGGAGAACAGTTGAGCACCAACTGTTTGCAGCATCATGAGGGGCTCCATTGGGAGACACATAAATGACATATGTGGTCTGGGGCTGCCCCTGGCAATGAGGGCCGCTTGGCCCAGAGCCTGGGCCCGGGGCACGGGGGACACTGCAGCGGGCCGCCTGTCAGGAACCGCAGGAGGCAACGTCACCAGCCCGGGCTGCTCCCAGTCAGGAGCCGGGATTCCGGTGCCTGGAACTGACCCCGGGACAGAGAGGCTCCCCTGTGTCCTCACCGGACAGGGGCAGGATGGCGCAGTGGCAAGGGCGTGGGAGTTGCGGTCAGCAGCCCCCAGACGGCCGCGGCGTTCGCATGGTCGTGTCCCCCGGTGTGAGCCACCCCTCCGTCCGTGGGGTTGGTCCTCCAGCGGTAGCTGCGCTCTTTCACCGCGGGGCGCTGCCCTCGCTGAGTGAGCCCGTGGTTCAGAGCTGGGACGCACAGCCCGCGGGGCTGTTTCACACTGATGGCCCCTGTCAACACGCAGGGCTCCTTCTCGTTCTTCCACTTTGCTTGCTTGCTTGTTTGTTTACGGTTTCTCTCCTGCCCCTCAGAGCCGCCGTCGAGGTCCAGACCGGGCGTGTCCGGTCCCTTGTCAAAGCCTCGGCGCCCAGTAGCCTTCCCGGGACATGAGGAGCAGCAGTTCCCGTGCGGGGAATCAGATCAGCGAAGAAGCATTTCCAAACGCTGGGCACGAGAACGAAGGGCAGAAATCCCTCGAGTGCCTGCACGAGGGAGAGCTCGGCCCGCAAGGAGAGGCAGCACGTGGGGCGGGGGGTGGGGGGGTCCTGGGGCAGAAAGCGAGCCCCGGCGGTGACGCCGTGGGCCAGATGTCCACACCCCGGCCGGGTCAACCGGCGAGGGGACTCGGGAGCTGGCCCACCCCCACCCCCACCGCCGCGGCTCACCGTCCAACCGCAGGCGAGGCTTCGCATGGGCCGGCTGGGAAACAATCTTTTTCCCCCTTTTTTAATTTCCTGAGCCATTATCAAAGCGTTGCTAAATTACAAACTTGCGCTCATTAAGAAAATGTTCCTTTTCATATATAAAATTTATAGAGTCAATTACGGTTTTTTCATTGATGAGCTTCATCATCCCAAGTAGCAGCGAGCTGTGGCGCAGCGTCCGTGCGTCTCCGGCCCGCGGAGCTCGCCCTGCTGCGGGGCTCGGCGGGGCCCGCGGCGCCTCTGTCCCGTCTGCGGAGGAGGGAGGCGGGCCGAGCGCCCGCTGATATGGGCAAGCGCCGACCGGAAGGCCTTGCGGCCGGGAAGGGCGTGCGTGTTTCCTTTCGGGCCGCTTGGGAACGTTATCGTATTTTTCATTTTTATTTCTTTACTCACTTTCCCATTTGAGAGCGACAAAGAGAGAGGCATCGGTTTGCTCTTCCCCCCATCACACACTCATGGGTTGATTCCCGTATGAGCCCCGGCCGGGGATCGAGCTCGCGATCCTGGTGCATCAGGACGACGCTCTAACGGACCGACCTGCCTGGCCAGGGCGTTTTTAATTTTTTTTTTTCCCAAATAAAGGCTTTTTTTGTGGGACATTCTAGATGAGACAAATCAGCTTCCTTCCTTCCCGTGGCCGACTCTGCTCAGCAGCCAGGGAGCGGCGGAGGATGAGCCTTCTTTTCAGAGGCTGCACTCGCCGAGGCACCACAGGGTCCCCCGAGGGTGGTGTGCGTGGGGACCTGGAAGGAGGGGACAGCCGGACAGGGCGGCCGCATGTCTCTTGTGACGCGAGCAGGTCGGCGCCGTCCGTCCGGAGGCCTCACGGTCGCCGTGGGTTGTGAGCGGGGACCGAGGGCAGCGAGCCTGTCCCCGGTGCCGGCTGCGAGCCCGTGCAGTCCAGCTCTGCGCGGGACGTTCTCGCCGAGCCTCGGCCCGGCCCTCGAGGTGGCTCCGCGTCTTTCTCTAGCCTCCCCGTGAACCCGAGGCCGTCAGGGCACGGAGGCGCTCAGAACCGGCCGCGCCGCAGCGTCGGGCAGGGGCGGCCTCCGGCTCGGAGCCCCGGCCGCTGATGGCTCCTTTCGCCTGCCGGCTCGAGCGGATCACGGGCCCCCGGACGTCGGTCTGCCGTGACTGTGGTCGGGGGGCGGGGGGGAGCTTCCCGGGAGACTGGGAGCAGCGCAGCGCCCTCCCCAGGGTGGGCGGGCCTCCTCCGACCCTGGAACAAAAGGGCCCGTGAAGTGGTTCACGCCCCCACGCAAAGCAGCACCGAAGCCCGCGACGCTGCTCCCCGGGCTCCAGCGCACACACCAGACGCGTCATGACGTCCACGGTGCGGCGCGGCCGGACGGCCAGCCTTCCCCGCCTCTCCTGGGGCTTCTCTCTGCAACACTGCGTGCGGCTGTTTCTCCAGAAACCCGAAGTCGGCCTTGCGGGGCCCCGTGTGTGCCTCGCGGGCGCTTCTGCTGTGTTCCGGCCAGACAGCGCCCGGCAGCTGCCCGCGTCACGGGGAAGCACGACGGTGTCTCGCTTTCCTCGCCCCACCGCTTGTCCTTGCGTCCTGAGCCGGGGAGGCCGTCCGCGCCGAGCGCCGGGCGTCCGCGTCAGCGAGGAGACCGGCCGCCAAGGCCGCGGGCGCCCCCTTCCCCTCGCGGGATGTGACCTTCGCGGGGCGGGGTGGCGGGACGTCGCCTCCCCCCACCCGTGCCCGAGCGCACCGGTGGGCGCGCGCGCGGGCGGGCGCGGGGCCGCGGGCGGGGCGGCTTGGCCGAGCGGAGCGGAGCGTGCGTGTGCGCGCACGGGCGCGCGACGCGAAGGCCGCGATCCGCGCTCTCGGTCCCGAGCCCGAGGCCTCCGACGACTTCCCGCGGCGGCCTCCTCGCGCGGGGCCTCCTGCCCGGTTCTCTCAGTCCGCGCCGGGGGCAGGCCCTAGGGGAGGCTCCGGTGCACGCCAGGGTCCCCGGGTTTCGGCGACTTACGGGCCAGGCAGAAGCCTCGAGTATGAAGAGCCCACACGAAGGGCTCCGGAGACCCACTCCCGGGAGAAAGATGCGCCAACCACGACAGTGCGGGCGGCTCCCCGGAAGGGAAATTTACGTGGGCCTCGGACAGCTGGAAGCTGGCCCCCGTCCTCGCAACAGGAGAAAACCGTCTTTGACGACAGTGTAACGCCACTGTCACCTCCAGGCTGGTAAAGAACGGGCGGTTTGCTGACGTGAGGATGCTGGAAGCGTGTGCAATAGCAGGGACTCCTGAAATTTTTCTTAAAAGAACAAAAAGAATAAGAGAGGGCATGCTCTCGCGGCCCCCGCCTGGCTGTTCGAGCTGGGACCCCCTCTCTGCACCCCTGTTCTTCTCCCGCCTCGGACGCAGCTCGCCCGTCCGCGACCCTGGTTTCCCACCGCAGACGCGAGGGCGGGGCTCCCAGCCTCCGTGACCACGGGAGGCAGGTCCCGGCCACGCTGCGCGTTGGTTCTCTTTGTCTGGAGAGCCCGGTCCACGCGCCGCCCGAGCCGCACTCCCCCCCCCCGCGCCCGAAGCCCGAACCACGCGGCAGGGGTCCAGGGCACGTTGGCTGATCGACATGCGCCTGTGGGCAGGAGTGGACTGTCACCGTGGCTGGGCCGTGCTAGTGACCCCGCCGTGACACGGACTTCGCTCGGAAGCACAGGGTTCCTTTGCAGAGGGCTGGGGGCTGCCTTGTGTGGGCGCCAAGCACGCGGAAGGCTTCCTCGGGCTGCACTTCCCTCTGCCCTCCCCGCCGCGCACCACGTCGGAGGTAGGTCAGTGAATTCGTGAAAACAAACAAAGGGAAGAAAGCTTTGTGCTCTGCAGCGAAGGGGGCAGGGAGCTCCGCCCCACACTGTTCAGAATTAGGGTCACAAGAGCAGTGACAGTAGGTATAAAGTGTTTCCCTACGGTGGGGCCCTTGAATGCCCCATCGGTGTGGATGGGGCCCCCCTTGATCCACGGCCACTAAACCACATCCGGGGGCAGGGGCCAGCCCTCTCCCGGCACCTGCCCCGAGCGGCAGCACTGCCCTGAGGCTCGGGCGGTCCCTGGAAGCCCTCCTCTCTGGGGACTGGTCCCTCCTGCTGCGATCCCAAACCATCCCCACCTCAGGACAAGCTGGGGTGGGTGGGGTACCCTCACACGCCGACCCT
The DNA here is from genome assembly GCA_004026545.1 of Mormoops blainvillei. Taxonomy (NCBI): domain Eukaryota; kingdom Metazoa; phylum Chordata; class Mammalia; order Chiroptera; family Mormoopidae; genus Mormoops; species Mormoops blainvillei. Next base: position 13,021 of record PVJD01016147.1, on the reverse strand, counting down.
CAGCCCCAGATGCCTTCCTGCCTCTGTCAGGTCAGGGCATCTTGGAACCATCCACTTTGGGGCTGACAAGGTGGCCACCGTCCCGGCCGCCTGAGCTACCTCCTGATCGCGGGTCTCTTGCAATTCTAGACCCCCGGGGAGACTCTGAAAAACACCAAGTTCCGTCTAAGACCCCCATCCAGGTCTGCTCTTACACGGCCGGGGGAACTCTTGTTCCTTGCCACTGAGTCTACGAGGGGGGTTCATGGGGACAGATGTTCCGGTGTCAAATGACAAAAGCTACCAGCGGGCCCCTGGATCATTCTCCACAAATGTGTGCCTCCCTCTTACGTGGAAGACGGCAAAGCAGCGCCGAGCCTCTGCTCCCGTCGTGAAGGGCACGGTGACAACAGGCATGGGGAGTGGTGGCCATAGGCCCAGGTGTCCAGGCCGCGGGCCGAGGATTTCAAAGGTGCCCCTGGTTCCAGTCCCTGAATGCAAAGGGACGTGAGTCGCCGGCTCTGGGGGGACCCAGATTTGGTTCGGAAAGGCCTTAGATCCCCCCCACACACGTGTGACAGCCAGATGGCCTTGAGGTGCCACGTGGGAAAATGCAGAGACCAGAATCTAACTGGCTTCTTCTGAAAGGCCTCGCGATCAGCTCAAGCCAGTCTAATTTCTCTGTGGATGAAGCGGTCAGGTGGCATCTACGGTGGCGTCTACCGTATGTGACAAGACAAGTGGCTTCCGTCCCTTTGTGTGAGGCCCAACGTGCAATCCCGTTTGTTTGTAGAAGTATCTCTATACCATGACACTCTCCATGCGGCCCCTCGTCCCACCCGCGTGGAGAGAGCAAATCTCAGGTGGCAGATGTCGTGCTGGGCTCCAAAGGTGGGACTGGCCGGCCTCTGCAGTAGGGCTGGCAGGGGATGCCTGTTCCGCGTCGGTTCCAGGTGAAACTGTCCCGACCGATTGGTGCACTAAGGCCGTGGGGGTCAGAGGGCAGGTTGAGGAACCCAGGTGATCTTTTCTGGAGCTGAATCTGGGACCAAACGTTGGGGGTCACCGGCCGGAGTGGGGTCGGGCAGGTGAATCCGTGCTTCCAACTAAGTCGGCAAATGGCCTCATAGCCAAAGCCTTGTCCACGGGGTGCCTGCGAATGTGGGGCGCAGAGACGACAGGGGCGCTTTGTGGAGAACGTGCTGTCCCAGGCCGCTAGTGCCACACTCTGCGCGCCCCACGCCCCCGGAAGGTCCCTGTTTTCACTCAGCGTTGGCAGGTGGGGGGCGGGCTGTGTGGCCAAGGCGCTGGATTTTTACGTGGCGGCTGAGGGACGAGAGGGCAGACCAGAGCTTCCAGAGCTGCCACGGGGCGGGGCATATCCTACCGTTCAGGCCCTTAGAGAGGAAAGCCCAGGACATGACCCCGACGCTCCGGAGGGACTGCCAGAGGGCCGTCGCAGGGCCGGGCGAGGGAGGCCAGGACCCCCCCACCCCAGTGCTGGCGGTCTGGCACCACCGACAATGGAGACGGTTTGGGAATGAGACGGCGAAGACAGCCACACAGGCTGTGGGGCACCCTGAAAACACCTGACTGGCACTAGAAAGTGGTGAACCAGAGGCTACGTGACACCTCGCGGTTTAAAAAGGAAGAAGCAATGGCTGTGAGAGCCGAGAAGTCGGCCTGTCGAGACCCCAGCCGCGTATGCGGCCGATGAAAACAACCCCCAACCCCGGCCTCCCGGGCAAGCGGGCGGATGCGGCGGGGTGAGTTTTCACGGCGAGCACGTCCTGTGGATCCTGAAACGGCCGGAAAGCAGCGCGGAGGGAAGGGGGTCGGGGTCCCTGGAAGGCCCTCTCACGCCACTCGAGGGCTGCCCGGGCCGCGGCAGGGGCAGCAACATGAAGGCGGGCGCGAAGCCTTCGGACAAACCTGTGAAATGTGAGAGTGGTTAGAAACAGCCTCTCTCAGTTACTAGGTATTTTATACGTGACCGTAAATATGTCGGAATAACCAGATTGAGAAATGTGGCTGAGACAGTGACAGGGACGAGCGGCTGGAAGACAGCGCAGCGGGGAACATCGCGATGAAAGCGACACAGCGCTAGGGCGGCAGCGCTTTACAGCAGGACACGCGCAGGTCATGGCGGAGAAGCCGGGTGTGCGAGCGACCAGGGCAGCAGAGAGAGAAGTCACATTTGTCTGATATTTTCTCCAAACTGATCTCTCTCTCACACACACACACGCGCTAGTAAAACTTATAGAAAACAAAGGCGAACAGGAAAAAAGTCTTAAAAGGGCTAAAACAAAGTGAAAAATGTTACCTCAAAAGGCCAGGAGTAAGAGGGCCCCCCCGGGGGTAGCAGGGGACCCAGGATGACGGGCGGGGGGCAGTGGCTGCCGGCCCCACACGCCAGGCGCCGAAGGAGCGTCCTCAAAGGCGACCGTGAAATAAAGACATAATTAGACGGTTATTGACGTAAGTAGACACCAGCAGAACTTCATCTTAAAAAGCTGCAAAGTCCTTCTAAAAAGAAGACGTGACTCCCAGTGGAAGTCTATAAATGCGAGAAGGAAATATATATGTAATTTCAGCCACATGATTATATGTTTATGTGTATAATTGTAATAATTATAATCATAACTATATGTTGTAATAATTGTGGGAGTTAAAATATAAAGCAACAATTGCACAAATTTAAGGAGGCAGATTAGAGGGTTGTAGAGCTTTTATGTTGAAGGAGCGATAGATTATTCTAGAAACTGGCAGGTCGGGGTAAAGCGCCGCGCCGCGGGGGTGAAAGGCACCGTAAAGGGGCGGCGTGAACTGTGAGCCGGGAGAAGAACGACGGAGGCACCGGAGCGAACCGGAAGAAGCCGAGAGAAGACGGGCCAGGTGCACAGATCACGTGTGAAAGGCGGGGAGATTAAGGCAGGGAATTCAAATCCCAGAATATCAGTGCTCACTTCACATGTGCACAGACCACGTACAGTGATCGGAATATGCAGATTTTCATACTAAAGGAAAAACACGGCCTACCACTTACAGGGGTCACGTCTTAAAGATGCAAAAAGGTTGACAATAAAATAGGGAAAAAGATACGCTTCCCAAATATGAGCTAATAATAGCAACAGTAAAACCCTGACCCTTCGCCAGGAGGTGATGCAACTCTCAAGCTTCTGACAGAGTGGGCTCTGAGGCAGGGAGGATTTCTAGTTAAGAAAGAAACATTTTATGGCAATCGAAGGGTCATTCCTCTGGGGAAATAAAAGCAATTCTAAAAATACAACAGAATACCTAGGAACTCGCCCCGGAGAATGTCTAACCAAAACTGACACAACAAAGACGATAAGCAGAGAAGGAAGCAGTCGTAGCAGGAGGTAACGCAACTCCTTTCATAACTAGAAGCCAAAGCAGATGAAATGATTAGCTATGCATGGAAAGCGTGGACAACGTGATTGATGCGTGTCACGTGACCGACGCGCGGGGCGCACTGCGTCTGCCCATCAAAGGCAGGTCGTCGAATGGTGGGTCGTTTCCGGGAAGCCGCTGTGTGTGGCCTCTGAGAGCAAGTCTCAGGAAGGACTGGCGCTTTCTGGTGCTTCCTCTGACCGCGTGGAACTGAGACAGACGCCAGTCACAGCAGAGAGTGGTGACAAGCGGAGAGTTCCCAGGCAGCTGGAAAAAGCAACACATTTCTAAAGAAACCACGGATCAGAGAAAAATAATTCAGAACGGCAATCAGGAAATTTGGTCATGTACGATTATAAAAGGACTGTAAACATGTGCAGGATACAGCCAGCGCTGTGCTTCGACGCCAACTCATTGGCTCAGCTTCTGTGTTCGAAAATATTAAAGGTTCAAAGTCAATCTAAACAGCTTTTCCAAGTCGCTGGAGAAAATAATAGTAAATTAAATTTAAAACTATAGGTAATAAAACCAGACGCCGAAGGAAGAGAAGCAAAGTGCTACAATGGACTGAACCAACCGTGGCAAACGCTGGTTCGAACGGTGACACCTGGCAACACCGTACAAGGTTGCAAAACAAGATGCGAAGGCAAAATGTATAAAAGCCCAAAAACACACTTGACTAAAACAAGCTCAAGGAGAAATAGGAAAACCTGAGAAAGTTCTATGTTTATTAAAGTATTGGGGAATTAAATCCGTAATTAACATTTTCTCCACAGAAGAAAAGTCCTCCAGGCCTATGAGCCTTTAAATTCTTTTCAACATTCACAGAATAAGATAACAGACAAAACTGTCACACACAAGAAAAACTCTTCCAGAGAACAGAAAGGAGGGCAGTGTTTCCCAGTTGCCTCGCTGAGGCCGGCCCATCTCAGTGACACATCCGTCCACGTCCGCGATAGAAGGGGTGGCTCAGGGACGGGGGCAGGCTGAGCCACGCCCTCCCCACCGCCAGAGCTGCCCGCGTCTGCAGCTGCGCCCGTGCACAGGTGACCCCGCGGCCAGCGGTCTTGAAGAGGACTCGGGAAGGCTTCCGCCCCAACACCCGCGTGTCTGGGTGGGGCCTCAGAAGCCAGGAGGCAGCCCCACGGAGGGCTCTCCGACATGCCATCGGCTCGGCCCAGTCCTCCCTCCCAGCTGACCACTCGAGGCCCTGGTGTGTCCGCAGGGCCTTCTGTCTCCATGGCCCCGTGCCAGGTCGGCCACCCTGCCGGTCGGAGAGCTGGCAGGAGAGCCCACCAATGGCCATTCTCAGCATAACTGCAAATTTGGAATTTAAGTAAAGTGAATGCACCACGTTTAATCGATCATTCCTGTCTTGCAGAATGAGCTGTGAATTCCTCTCTGCTCTGCGTCTTTCTCCCCGTCCGCCATTGTTCGGAATGAAATCGGGAAATGAGAGAAGGATGAGGCGCCGGTGCAGGTCTGAGGAGGCTCCGCCAAGAGCGTGACGCCTGAGCCACGGGGACACGGAGCAAGTCAGGGTGTCCTTTGAGGGAGGCTGGAGAGGGAAGACACGGTGCAGACACGCCATGGGGTGCAACTCGGCCCTAAGAGAGGATGACAGGCTGCCTTTTGCGACACGTGAAGGGATCTTGCCAGTACCGTGCCGAGCCAGCCGCGTAAGGCAGAGCGGAAAAGCCAAGAACCATACGGTTTCACTCATATGACGGACGTAACATGGAGGCTCAGACTTCGGCAGCGAACACGTAAATCAGTCTACAGACGGTGTGTCACAGCCTCACGCACCTGTTGCCTATGTGATTGTCAACCCGTGTCATTCCAATAGATCTAACACAGCATCTCAAGAAATAAAATAAGAAGAAACAGCCCCGGGAAGCAGGTGGAAGGAAGCGGGAGAGGTGTTGCTGCCACCAGTGCAGTCGGGAGAGAACCGGTTCAGACGAGCAGGACCGCGGTCTGTGAGGGGGCGCCTGGCCCCGGTGGACGGCGGGTGGAGGGCTCCGGCCAGGGCTCCTGGCCGGGCTGCAAGGGGGCACGGGACGGCCGAGCCGTGCTGGCCCACAGCTGAGAGCTTCCCTCGCTGGGGAGCCGTGCCCTGAGGCCGGGGCCCAGAGTCCGGCTGGGGCTCAGCTGCCTTGCAGTGGCCCTGGTGCAAATTCCTTACCTTCTGTGATTTTAGACTCCCATCCGCACGGTGCAAGCAGAGTGAGCCTCCCTTGCTTCCTTCTTGAATGCAAGTAGGACAGAGGAAGTCACGGTGCTTCTGAAATTAAGGAAATGAGTAGGCACGGGTCACAGGTAGGTGTTCCAAACCTCCTCCCGCCCCCCGCCCTCGGCCCCCCATTAATTCTCGGCAGTGCCGTGGGGCTTAGTGGGTCCCGTCACAGTTACACGTGCGAAGGGCGGGCACCAGCCGGCCAGTCCCCACAGAGACGGGCTCCGGGTCGTCCAGTCGCCGCCCCAAGTGACTGGCTGACGGCAACATCCTGATCATCGCAGCACACGAACCATCGGGGTCCCAGATCAGCCAAACAAGAATGCAACGCTAGGACAAACTCGTGTCTGAAATTATCCGCTGCTCTTCCTGAAACGCAAGCCGAACTGGGCGTCCTGGGTCTCGCCGGGCAGCCCCGCTCTTCTCCCGCACGCGCGGGGCAGCGTCAGTAAATCGGAGTCCCCTCGAGCCCGCAAGTGGCTTTTCTTTACTATTTACTTCATTAAACTGAGGCAAGTTAGTAAAAACAAGGAAAGCTCTCTGGTACGTGGACTGGGGGGCTGAGACCAATGGCTGAACGGAGGCCAGGGTGGCCGAGCTGGTAAATCTCAAGATTCGGACCTCCCACCCGGGGATGCCGACGGGGAGGCGGGCGGCACAGCCCCGTCAGAGCCAGGCTCACCGAGATGGAGGGAACGCTGACCAGAGAAGGACCCCAAGCCCCCGGCCCCTCAGACACGTACTTCCGCCTCCCGCACAGCGGCACCCGCACCCCGGCCTCTGTCTCCTTCTCTGCCAGAGCGACGCCTGTGCCGTCTGTGCACCTGCCCAGCCCTGAAAGTTGTCCTGGGCGAGTCCAGTCCCCAGAGGTTGCCTCCCGCAGGGAAGGGCCTGGATGGCAGTCCCCGGCACGGACGAGATCTGGGGACACACCAGCCTCCTGTATCGGTGGCTGCTCCCCACTGAGGCCATGAGGAGGGTCGAGCTCGCAGCCCGCGGGCGGTTGCCATGTTCTCCGGAGCGCTCTCCCCACCCGGAGGCAGCTGAAGAGGAAGAGGCCGCCGCTGCCGTTGGTCTTCGCTGTGCTGCGGCGGCTGGACCTGCGTGGGGCACTTCACGCCCTCCCCCGCGGTGCCCCTCGCTGGGAGCGGGGGCTTTGCCCGAAGAGCCAACAGGTGTGACCTCCCCCTGCCCCCAACAGGAAGCTCCCAGAGACACATTGTGCAGGCAGTGAAAGGCCCAGCTTGGTCCCGCGTGGACAGAGTGCAGGGCCCCCGTCAGACGTGTGGTGCTAAGGGGCCCGCCCCCTCGGCCCTTCCCCAGCCTGGCTCTGCCCACTGAACAGACCGAACTGTCGGGGTCCCGGCGCCGAGACACGGCTGTAGTACCCAGCGGATGTCGTCGGGACTTGGGGGGATGTGTGATGGAGGGAACGTGAGCCCTTCGCAGGGTCAGCCCCCGTAGATGTCACAAATACCCACGAGTGCCTGGACCCGAGGCCGCTGTGCTGTGCCCTGGCTCTTCATGGTGACAAAAACTGAAGTGTTCCTTGCGCGAGATGCAAGACGGGTAGGGGGACTTTGGTCAGGTCGCGGGACATCTTTGGAACCCCCTCTCCAAGTCCGTCCTTCATCAGGGACCGTGGGGGGGGGGGCGGGCAGTGGGCTGAGGGACACTGAGGCTGTTGTCACATGACCGGCGGGCTGGTGGCAGAGATGACCACGAATGGGACTCAAGGAGACCCGGGGCTGGTGGGGTGGGAAGACCGAGGTAACACGTGGGAAAAACAGGGTGAGAAACTTCAGCCGAAAGTTGCCTTTGGAGCACGGACATCCCCTAACCCACGAGGGGCACCCTCCCTCTGCCTCCCATTGCTTCTCAGTGCCTGCGGCCCCGGCAGCACCGGCCCTTCTCCCCGGGGAGCGGCCGGAAGGGCAAAGACAGAAGACACGAGTCAGGGAACAGCCTTAACGCAGGCGTGAGTTCAGTACCAGCGCCAAAGAAACCGAGTCCACCGCGAGGCATAGCGCTTCGCCCAGGGAGACAGAGGTCCCATTGCCAAGCCCCCCCACCCCCGCCCCAGGGCTCCTGCCCCTCCTCCCTGTCTACGGCCAAGGGCACAGGGGCGAGTGAGGTCAGATGTAGGAAGGAAACAGAGGGCCTCTCTCTGAGTCCTTGACAAACACGCCCTGAACCCCCGCCACAAGCCTGGCGAGCGTCGGGGCCGAGGGTCACTGAGGGAGGTAACAGAGGTGGTGGCCGGGTGTTCACAGGGGAAGGTTCCGGTCACCTGTGTCGGGAAGCCTCGGAGGGGCAGTGCTGAGGCCAGAGGTCGAGCTGACAGAGGCGGTCTGGGGATGGAGTGGTGCGTGAGGCGGGAGGGACTTTTCCAGGGGAGCCTCCGCGCGCCCTGCCTTCCGATGCCCGGCTCCATCACGGCTCCCTCGGTATCCTCCACGCCGGCAGCCCTTGGACGGGAGGCTTCTCCCCCATGGCCACAGGATGGCTGCTGTTCACCGCCCAAGATAAATTTCTGCGGAGGCCCTGACGCCCAGTAAAAAAGTCAGATTCTAAGTGCGTGAAGGTGGGCTCTCGTTCGCATCTCCAGGGCCTGCCCGTGCCGCAAGTAGTTCCCTCTGGGCCGCTCCGCGTGTCCCCTCGGATCTGTCAGCGGGAAGGTGACTGCGGGCCCCGTCCCTTCATCCAGGGCACCCGAATCTGGGTCATCTTTCAACACTGGGGTAAGAGTTGACATCATTGATCCAACTGTCTGCAAAATTATATTATTACAGAGCTTTCTCTAACAATCCGATGGAAAAAGAAATCATTTGGTCCGTCTCGCAGTTCTCGCTGTCTCAAGACCCCGCACCGCCCGCAGCCCTGCCATCGATCATTCTGAAGCTGGGGTCCAAAGTGCATTCTTTAATGACTTCTTGCCATCGCTGGGGACAACTGGACGGAACAAATGGAGGCGGCTCTCGCCTGCCCTGGCCATCCGTCTCCACCCCAGGCCCCTGGGGGCTTTCCTTCCGTGGCTTTGTATTGGGCCACTGCTGGTGTGAGTGGAAATGGACCCAAATGGAGGTGTAGATAAATCGAAAGTTTGAAACACAAATCATTGACGTTGTCTCAGAACTTAATTGCCTCTTGGCCGTCTGACAGTCTCCTCCTCCGTCAGGCGACAGTGGTATCACTCAAAGGGTCCCCGCTGACTCTGCATGTCCGTAAACGAGCCGTGGCGGAGACTCTGAAGACCCCCAGGTGACAGCTGGGCCAGGAAAGCGGGTGAGAGCCCAGACAGTTGGGGCTTCACCGGGGGGATGCAGTGGAGGGTGGCAGAGGCGCGTCCGGGTCACACGGGCGAGGCACAAAGGCCCGGGACTCCTGACTCTGGCTCCGGGCTCTTCCCACCCCCCTGTGGCCTTTGCGCCCCGTGTTCCCAGAACCGTCTCCACTGCCACAGGAGCGTGTCCAGTGCGGTCTGCAAGTCTACACCCAAAACAGCAGACACAGGTCAAGCCTTTCCTGGCTTCAAGGCGAAGCGCAGAAAAGCTTCCGAAAAGGCAGTAGCGATCAGCCTCCTGAACAGTACGGGGCGGGTCCAGCCAGGGAGCCGGGGACAGTGACCTTCCCCCAGGCCTTGGTAAGGAGAGACAGTCCACGCTCACGGAATGTCACAGCTCAGGCCGCCGTGCCTGGGATCGGGGTCCCTGAGCGAAGACACGTGTCCTGTGCCATTTACCGCAGACAATGGGCAAGCCATGAGACCCAGCAGGGCCTCGGGCCTCAGTGTCCCACTGTGTCAATGTCGCCAAGACTGAGCAAAGGGTCCTTCCAGCTCTGCTGCCCCGTGGCTCTCCCAACCCACTTCGCGGGGGCGGACTGCCCCGCTGGGGCCCCGCCGGGGCCCCGCCGGAGTGGATGGAGTACGTGCCGGCCGCCACCCTCGTGTCTTTGCTGCGACGCTGCCTCTAAGTGCCTCTCACAAGCCCACGTGTTCTCAGCTGCTCACGTCCAAGCGGAAGACGTCCATCTGCGAACGCGCCGACCTTGTAGGGAGGGGCTCACCCCCCCGGAGGCACCTGAGCTCTCCCTCTATTGAACACTCGGTCTTTGCTCTCGGGTGACTCCAGCGCCCACTGGGTGGCCTTGTGGGTCACATTTTCCTGCCCTGAACTCCATTACAGAGAAGGCCATTCTTCTCAATTTCCTCCCACGGCAACCCGTTTGTTTGGTGCTTGTCTTGGTGTATTTTACACGAACGTGGAAGCCACTGTGACCCAGCGGCCTGCGGCACGGAGTGGGGGCGGGCAGGGCTGGCGTTAACTTCGGGGTTTATTCCCGAGTCCGAGTCCACGCGAGACGCGGGGGGCAGCTGCCTCAGGTCGGATTGGGTCGTAACCCAGTTGTTCTGGTAAAGCCAGGGAGAAACGGAAACCCCAACGTCGCCTCGGGGATGGACGGTAAAAGTGCAGAGCGCGTGAGACAGGAAACTTCAGTTCTGAGCGGCGAGGCCGTGCCATTATCGACCCATCTCCTCGCCCACCCCTCCATCCGTCCGCTCTTTGGTCCATGCACCCGTGTTAGGACGTGCTGGGACAGGGAGGACCCAAGCCGCCACCTGTGCTGGAACAACGAAGGCTGTGTCACCGTCTGAGTACCTGACCATGAGGTTCCCTGTTATCGGAAGCAACTGAGGCGGAGCCGCCAGCACCCGTGGAAACCGGTTGAATCCTCGCTGCCCCTCCTCACCCCTCCCCGCCCTCTCGAGCTTTTCCCAGAAACAAAGTCCATAAATCTCCCAGACTTTCTGTCACCGAATCAGCCATCCCTGATCAGAGGACGTTGTCTTACAAACACCAATACCCTGGCCACTGGGGCAGATCGGCAGGGCGACCACCCTCCCAAGGGGCGCGGAACACACCCCTGAAAGCCCTCTGCCCTTTCCCCCGCTGCCGCAGGCTGCTCGGCCTCGGCCCGCCTGATGGCATGTCCTGCCTCGAAGAAAAGCCCGAAATTGGGCCTTTTCAGCCCCCGGTCCTTTCTTCGCTGCCTCAGCTACCTGACAATCCACACACCCATCCATCCACCTACTATCCGTCCGTGCGTCCACCCACCAATCCATCCGATCATTCTTTTAACGAATATTTTTTTTAAGCCGTCGCTGGGCTTGGCCCTGGGTGTGCAGAAATGACAGAGGTATGCGTGGCCGTTATGGAGAACTTGCAGATATTTCCACAGGTAGATGACTGACAACGAAATCGAAAACCCTGCGGCCAACAATGACTGCGCTTCCCAGAGCCTGTGACTTGCGGGAACGGCCCGGGCCTGTCGGCGGAAGAGGCCCCCCAAGAGCTTCAGCCCGTGCGACTAGTCACTAGGGACAGCGCTCTAAGCTCCAGGGCGGCACACGTACAGCTGAGGACACGGCTGAGGAACACAGAGCTGAGGGCGCTCCCCACGCCCTCGACCACGGAGCCGGCACCCGCAGGCTCCTGCCGCGCCCAGCACTGGTCACCACGCGTGGCCACGACCCTGACCTCACCCATCATGGGTCTGCTCGGTCCTGATTCTGTGCCTTACGGGATTTTGTGCCCAGATTGTCACCCCCGAGTTATCTTTGTGAGATTCTCCCCTGTCATTTCGTGCCCAGTGGCACACTGGCTGCCGTTTCTGTCTGGTGTCCTAGCGCACGGACACGTCACAGCGCATCTGGCTGTTCTGACCTCGGGGCTTTTGTGAGCAGAGGGTGTGGCCACCCACGTCATTGACGTGGCTTTGGGGCCGGCCGCGTGGATTTGCCTCCTGAATGTCTCCCCAGGACGCCCCGCTGGCTCGCGGGGCGGCGGCGTGCATGCGTGCGTGCATGCGTGCATGCATGTGGCCCCAGGGACTGTCCTCGAGGGACCAGACTACCCCGGCCCACCCCCACTGGCCCCGCGTGTGCGCCACACGCTTGCCCGTGCTCGGCACCACCCGCCGGTTCCCTCTGAGCATTGCGGTGGGTCCCAGCGTTTTATTCATGGCGTTACATTTTTCTCTAAAACCTACAATATCCCTGCATTGAAAAAATGTGAAAAAAGAAAAAGTTGAAAAAAATGATGTTAAATCACCAAGAAACCCTGGACTTGCCTCAACCTTATTATCTGGAGACATGTGACCCCGGTGTAAAGTCAAGGGTGTTGTGGCCACGTTACCTACGGCCAGCGGCCGCCACTTTCTTTCACGTCCCGGCGCAGGGCGAGCCCGCTCACTGCCCGCTGGGCCCTCCCCGGGCTGTCACTCCTGTAACATTGTGATGTCGATGGGGAGGGCAGTGCCGCCGTCGACTTTTCCGCAGCCTAACAAACCCAAAACCACACACACAAAAATGAAGTGGATGCCGAGGGGCTTGCCTGCCAGCCAGACGGAAACAAAGCAACAGCGAAAGAAGCACAATGGGTCCCAGCCCCCGACAGCGCAAAGTCACAGCGTCCGCAGCCCAGTCCGCGCGCCAGCCACGCGGGGAGGCGGAAAGATATGGGCCCAAACAGAGAGAAAACATGTGAGCCGGTGGACACAGGAATGGGACCAGCAACTCAGACGACAGTGTCTGTGACACAGGATGTTGAAAAAATCAGGTATCAATATACCCCAGGGGTCCCGAGAGGGAAAGAAAAACACGAGCATGTTTAAAACTTAAAGCTACTGGCTCATACTAATAATTACCTTATTAATTTGGCACATTTTTAGGATAGAGGTTAACATATGAAAATTTATATTATTTTTGTACGCTAGGGAAATAATGATCAAGGAAATTTCTAAAAGATTATTTCAAATAGTACCAAATAACAGACAATGTTTGAGGATAAATTTAACCAAATATATGTAATATTTTTGTGCTATCACTGCGAAGAGAAATAAAATAAAAATGCCCAAGTAAGTAAAGAAATACCATGTTCATGGACTGGAAGATTTAGTGTTTTAAATATTGCGTTGACTATGTTTTCTTATTTCCTGCATTTCTGAGGCTCTGGCCTCTGGGCCCCCATGGGCTCGGGAGACGGGCCCGCCCCCCAGGACCAGCCCGTCGCCCCAGACAGGGAGCTGCATGTGCAAACCCCCCCGCCCAGAGCGAGGCCTCTGGGTGCCCACCTCTGACTGGCTGCTCCATTCCAGGAGGCGAGATGCCCCTGTTGTCCTGGGGGCCAACCCCAGCACTCAGAGGGGGCGTCTTTTCCTCACAACCCACTGGACGTGCCTAAACTCTCCCCCGGAAACCACAGTGAAGTCTCCTGGCCGCACTTCGCCTGCACCCCCTCTGCCCGCCAGCCGCCTGACCCTGGGCTCCCCGTGAGTCCCTGCCTGAGCTGCGTGACCCTTCGCTTGGGAACTGGGAGGGACATGCTCTCCTTT
>PVJD01016146.1:0-22171 GCA_004026545.1 Mormoops blainvillei | reverse complement strand
GGCCAAGCTGACCCTTCTGTTTTTATAAGTAGGGTTTTCTGGGAACACAGGGTCATCACTCCAGTATGGCTGCTTGGTGCTATCGTGACAGAACTGAGGAGATGCAGTGGAGGCTGTTGGGCCTGCCATGCCTAAAATACTTACTATCTGGCCTTTCATAGAAACGGTTCGCCACCCCGAGGTAGACATTGTTACTTTCCATGGGCACTGACGTCAGAACCCTGAGCCATGTTTGCTTTTGGGGAATGAGAGAAGGAAGGCAGGTTGGGGAGCCCAAAGGGAAGCTTCCAGCAGTAATAATGGAGCAACGCCAGGAGGGTGGCAAAGAGGGTGAACGGGGACGTGATACCAAGAGCAGGGGACTGGCTCTCCGGCACCGCAGAGCCGCCAAGAAGTGTGTGTCCTAAGGAAAGGCGATTGGACGTGGCAATGAGTCTTCATCAGTAAATGGTGGGCACAAAAACGAGACCGAAGCTGCTCACAGACATTTACCGTCTGAGTGCAGACTAGTCTTCAAACTGTTTGGTGACGAGATGACGGGGCTGAGGCTCTGGTGGCACAGTTGGTCTGACGGAGGGTGTTTTCAGAGGAGAGGGTGGTAAGCGGAGGAGGGGAGCCGGTGGAGAGGAAAAGAGGACGTGGGAGTTATAGACAAAAACAGAAGGATGCCTGGCCGTGTCCAAGGCGGAGGTGGAGTCAGAATCCAGAGCCCAGAGAGAGAGAGAGAGAGAGAGAGACGCGAGCTGGGCCTGTAAGGAAAGGTGGGGAGAGGGAGCTAAGAGGTGACGAGTGCCTCGACAGTGACTGGGCCAAACATTTATTTTATTTCATGGTCTCATCTGATGCTCACGGCTCTTGTGTTGGGATTCAAATCCCCAGTATCCGGGTGGGAAACTGGGTCTCAATGTGGTTCCATGACTGGCTCATGGAAAGGGTGCTCCGATGGGCAGCTCCAGCATCGAACCGCAAGTCCCACTGACTCCAAGAGCCAGGCTCGCTCACCACACACAGGCTTGAAATGGTGCAGCCAAGCCTCGGGCTGATCCATTTCATCTTCATTTATTCAACACAGGTCCTTTCTGATGGAGAAGCATCAACGCGAGGAGATGCCCGCTTTGCAGCCCATCCTTTAAGAGAGTCCCGGAGGAGCCCGAGGCTGGGAGGCAGCAGCTGGCCAGGAACGCCAGGCTTCTGCAAGGTTCCGGGCTCCATCAAGACTCCAGCACCCTGTACAGGCCACTGAGGCCACTACCGGTGCCCCCAGCTGTTTTGGGGGAACCTGGGAAGCCATGGTATTCTCACACGGGAGCTTTTAGGGCAGCAGCCTTGCTGTGGGCTTAGGCACCAACAGAGGAGCCCTGTCTCCTGCTGCTTCTCTTGTCAATGTCCCTTTAATAACTAGCAATCCGAACCAAGCACAAAAGTCCACATAGGGTCACCTGACAGCATTTGTTGCTACTTCTCCTCCTCGCCTCTCTGAATGGGCTACAGCCCCCCGGAGGGCTTGGACTCATCCGCCTCATCCGTCTCTCAGTTTCGTCCAGTTGGCTCATGGTAGCAGGTTCCAACACATTGGTTGCAAAAGCAGATGCACAGCCAACGCTGAGCGTGAGAAGCCGCCCTCCTCGGTGCTGGACACTGGGCACTAGGAGAACAGCCCCACCTATTGGCACAGACGGCCAGGCCACACAGGGGGGCCAGTCAACGGCAACCCCCTGGGCATTCTTTGGAGAAACAAGCTAGGTCTCTGCTATACGGTCCCTGTGTCATTTATTTCTTGATCCTGAGGGCAGGACTTTATTTTTATCTTGATTCAATTTCATCTAGCCAATTGCAGCCCAGCCACCAGCCGGGTGTGAGAGGCAACCTTCAGAGGCTAAGCAGGTACGCTTTTGCTTATCGCCTGTGCTTGACCTGCTCCACTAATTTATATTTCCCCTGGTCTAATTTTGTACTTTTTATTTATATTTCACCCTAAAAGTGTGTGTGTTTCTTGTAAGCTGCCGCAGATCTTTTCTGGTATGAGGTAGTTGCCTAAATAAAGAAGTTGATTTGGCCTTTTGTTAAAACATGTTGTAACATGTTTCTGAGTCTCATGACAATTCTCCAACGCCCGGGTTCATCAGCCCCTTTCCAATAGTTTAACCTGTGTCTGCGCAAATCTTGGAATTCTGCGTTCAGCGCAGCACCCCCTGGAAGGAATGCATAGAGCCCCATGTGATGGAGATAGCATACATGTTATCCTAACGCCGTGGAATCATCTGGAAGTTCTGTGCTCAGCCACCCACCTGGCTTCTCAGAATTCGGCTGGTCTCAGAAACCCGAAGAGATATTGCGAAGAAACCTTCTAGATCAGACATTAAGAAGAAAGATTCCCCTCCTACTCAGAACCTCCCTCAACTCTCTTCACTAGTTGATTTCCCCAGTTAAATATGTCTCTGTGTTTCTGATCTGACTCCATGCAGAGAGGAAGCATCTCCTCTTACCATAAATTCTGACATTAGCACAGAAGGAAGAGTCACACACAACCCAAGTCGCACAACCAAAAATTCTAGTCGTCTTTTTATTCTAGAAATGGAACAGGTTTCCATATTTTTGGCTGAGAACCAAATGCAAGAGCTGACTTTTCATTTTGCAGCAGCCACGTCGTTCAAAATATGCAAATCTTGACAAACTGGGGTCGCATTCAGCCCAGAGCAAGTGTTCCCGTCTGAGACGCTGAGGGACAGAGGCACGCTAAACAGCAGCCACAGAATCTGACCTCCCACGTCACTCACTCCAGGGAAGGTCTCCCGTCCTTCACATCTTCCTCCCTCTTTCTCTCACCTGGCTGTTCGCGTGCAGTTTAAATGCACGTATGATGGTTCTCCGTACGGTGCACTTGTTCTACTCCCAGACCGTCTCCTGAGTTGCAGGGCGTGCTTCTGCAGGATGGGCGTCCCCACTGCTTTGGAGAATGGGTGTAGAGTAAACCTGTGATCAAGGAAGTAGAAGGTGAAGTGAATGCAGTTCCAGCTGCCTACTTCCTGGCCCTGGCTCTAGTCCCCCGGAAGGAAGGCGAGGCTGACAGCGGAGCGCATCCTGGAATCTATCTTAACCACCTGGGCACGCTGGTTAAGGGCTAGAACTGAAAAGACACACCTAGGCGATGCAGGTAGAAATGGGGGGCAATCTCTCTGGGACAAGGCTTGGTCTGCAACTCAAGAGCTGCCAGAACAGTGCTCGGGGACCCCTTGTGGCACAGAATTAGAGGTCACCATCTCCCAACTCAGCCTTCGAGGTCATGAGGGCAGCACGACTCAAACGGTGTGCAGATCACTGATCACCTGGGAATCTTGTGAAATGCTGATTCCGATTCAGTAAGTCTGGGGAAGGGTTTGAGACCCTGCATTTCTCATAGTCTCCTAAGTGGTACTGCTGCTCCTAGTCTCTGTGGCAGTTAGCACACCAGGGACCTGGAGCAACCCTGCTGTCTTAGAGGTGGGGAAATGGAAGCCGGCAGATGCAGTGACCTTTCCGAGTTGCAACAGCTGAAAGCAGCACGGCCAGGGCTGGGGCCCCGGTCTCCAGTCTCCAGGTCTCCAGGCTGCCAGTCAGGCCTTCTTCCCACCCGCAAACGGCTGGCTGGCTTCTCCAAGCCCTGCAGGGTCTCGGACACAGCACGCAGGGTAGCTGCAGGGGAGGCGATACACGCTCATGCGGCAGGTGAGTCACGAACCACCCGCCGTGCCTCAGGCCCCATCCTGGCTCTGCCGTGTGCCCAGGAATGCGCTCCTGACCAGGCCTCCATGCTACTCTGCGTCACTGCAGATGCCAGAGCCATGAGCACATGAAGGGCCATCACGCAAGACAAGGCAGGCTGCAGAGGGAGGAGGAAACAGGAGGGGCCCATTCCACCAGGCGGGGCCATGGGGAGCTGTGCTAGTGCCGATCTGGACTTGTCCTCCCAGAAAGTTCTCCCAAGGGGCTGGGCCTGAGGGAGCCTCCTCCCACTCTCCAGGACCTTCTCTGTGACCCTTCACCCTCTGTGTTTCCTTGGAGGGCATTTGGGCTTTTTCACCCCCTGAACTCAGTTGACTCTGCCACTTCCTGGCTGAGCGACCTTCTAGGTGATCCTTGCCTCTCAGAGGATAATAATGAAGAGACCATAGTCACACAGGTCAAATGTGATTCAGCACGGCCTTCTGAGACCCCCGCCACCGGCTCAGTGGACAGATTCCTTAGGGCACATTGCAGAAATCAAAACATAAGGCTGTACACTCAGGGCATCTCTTCAGACTCCTAATGGTTCCAGGACTATAGGACCGATGTCACAGAAAGCTATTGAAAATCAAGTGTGCTCCTGACAATCCAGCCCACACATTACGCCACCTCATTTCCGTAGTTCACCACAGAGGTGGCCAACAGGGACACACCAACCCAGGGAAGATGGGCGCACTAGGGGAAGGGTGCATCCACCGAGCCCACTTCTGATCAGGAACCTTAAAGCCTCTAGACTTCAACTCATTTGTCCGTGAAATCAGTCTGGTGGAGAAAGTGGAGCCTACCCTGACTGGATCACAGGCTGAGTCTACCGCCGCTGAGGTCGGTTCAGAAGCTCATTTGCATGAGGGAACCAAAGGCTTCTGGGTAAAAACCAACACCGAGGGGAAAGGGAGTCAGGTAGACAAGACTGGCCTGGTAATGGAGACCTAACAGAGCATGCTCACCTTCCTTCACCTTAGAACAACTCCATCTGGTCTCAGGGAAGAAGGGCTGCCAGAAGGATTAGGCAGCTTTTTGGAAAAAAACCTCTATGAGATATTGGGGACCACAGCTCAACACTGGCAAGCACACAGCCTAAACTTGGGTTGTGTGAGCTCCTGGTAGACAAAATGATACCTGACAGAAAAGTGAATGAGGAGTAAGTCACTTCCTGTCAGGGGTATTGGGATGAAAGGTTCAGACCATTAGAAACTAACTACAGTTAATCCTGCTCTTACGGGGGAAAAAAAGACAAAAAGCAAAAATATTGTTCAG
Organism: Mormoops blainvillei; assembly: GCA_004026545.1. Taxonomy (NCBI): domain Eukaryota; kingdom Metazoa; phylum Chordata; class Mammalia; order Chiroptera; family Mormoopidae; genus Mormoops; species Mormoops blainvillei. The sequence goes on along the minus strand of PVJD01016146.1, from coordinate 17,152 downwards.
TGCTTGTTCTGCAGTGAGCTGGCGGCGACAGTGGCCCCGCCCAGCTCCTCCCCCAGGAGCCGCGCTCAGCATGTCAGCACCCAGCCGCCTCGTCTTTGAACTGCGTCTGTGAGCATCTGGGTTTTGTTAGATTTATTCTGTGGATCTGTTAGCAAGGTGTGTCCTAACGTGTCAGAAAAGCCGAGAGAGTGCATGGGGTGTTACGCTTAGCATAAAACTCAATTGTAATTAGGTGTTTCAGTTAAGCAAGCATTGAATTTTGGGCCTGGGAACACTAAAATATTTTTCCATTTAAACAAATGATAATTGTTTCTTCACTTTATGACATTCGGCTTACGAAAGGCTTTAGAGGAACGCTCTCCTTTCAGACAGCGGGGAACCTGTCCCAGCCTGGGAGTGCCAAGGCTTCACTGAGTTAGAGGGTGCGTTGTACGTGACTGAGCACCAAACATGGATGGTCCAGCAGCCACACATTCTCGTTCCTTCCTTTCTTCCTTTCTTCAACGAATATTCATCTCTGGCCTCAGTCTCCCTGGATCCCAAAGACTGCCCCTACTGGGAGATTCTTCCATATTTGAGGTTGGTAACTTTCTGGAAAGTCCCAGGGTTTCCTACAAAATGAGGGGCTTTGAGGCGGGGGGCCCAGCGACGGAACTTAGCAAGCCCTCAGGGATTCCGGTGATGCCCACTCAGGTACGAGAACTCTGGAAAGGATTCTTGAAGCTGAACTTGTGCTTGGATGCTGCCCTCCGGGTGACCCCATCTCTCCCACTGTCTCCCAAGGCTCAGGAAAGCAAACCTCGCCCACGGTCACACGAAGTCCTGGCTGAACCACACCTGCCCCAGGTGGCTCTGTCAGCTGTGAGGAACCTTGAGTCCCGGCCAACCCACACTGGCCCTGGTCGTCTGCAGCTAGTGTCCCTTCCCCACTGTGGGGATACACTGGTTTTTCCTCCTGTCTCAGTGGCATGTCAGTTTTCAAGAATACCAAGTGTGCCCTTGCTTAGGAAGGAAGTCAGGAGCGGGAGGCAGTTGGAGCTGGTGGCGGCAAAAGGAGGGAGGAGCCCAGGGGAACAAGGGTTGGAAGGCCTGAGGGAGTGGATGGCGGGGGGAGCACTGTGGAGGTCATAGGACAGCCGTGTAAGAGAGAGACTGAGATGGGAGCAGATGGCGAGAAGGCGTTTGTCAGAGTGTGGCCTCCGGACCAGCAACAGCACCAGCGCCGCTTGGGACCATGTTAGACGTGGGCCATCTGTGGTCTCCTCCCAGACCTTCTGAACCAGGAACTCCGGGAGTCGGGCCCGTTTGCCTGTATTTTTAAAAGCTCCCCCCGTGATTCGGACGTGCCCCATAGTTTGAGCACCACTGGGCTGAAACGTCCTACTCTTTTCAGCAGGCATGCTGCCTCGTGGTCCTGGGTTTTTCCAAAGTTTTTGAATTCCTGCCTTGGGCATAGGGACCCAGAAGAGAGGGACTGGGATCTTCCCGATGTGCCTCTCGCACAGACCCCCACTTGCCCTTGACCTGCTGACTTCCTGAGTCGGCAGAGACGTTAGGACCAGCGGCTATAGCGTCCGCGCTCTCCTCCGCCACGCCCGCTCCGGCACTGGACCACCGGCTGCCGGCAGCTCCAGTCGGTGATGCCAGCTGCTGGAAGGACTGGGGCTGGAAAGGGCCCTAAGGAGCCTCTGACTAGTGTCACTTCCCAGCTGACTCAACATCAAGATGCTCCTTTATTACTTTTCGACCAAATATCCCTTATCTTGGAATATGTTTCTGCCAAAGAGACTAATCATTAAGGAATCACTAATTCATTTCTCCATGATTTATTAATCAAACACGTCCATAACCGGGTATGCAAAAAGCAGAAAACAGATGTATTATGATCTCCATTAGCGTTTTTGAAACATTTAAAACCATCCATTACAACCGCCATAAACCCCTGGGGATCTGGGAGGAACAAATGAAACGAGAGATCGCAGGCCTCCGCCACCAGCTCTAAGAGAGGTAGTAGGAGAAAACAGGCAGGAAAGAAACAAAACGCACGCAGGCACTTGCCACTCTCTCCCCGCCTCAGTCCGCTCAGGATTGGCCCATTCCACAAACTCCGCCCTCCCTCTGTCTCTGGGACTCGGCAAGGGTGTCTCCAGGACTCACGAACTAAATCGGGTGAGGCCTGAGGGCCAGCCGCTGCTGCTTCTGCTCCTCCTTTGAGCCCCCGCTTTCCCAGTGTATCTGTTCCCATCAGCCCCCCACTCCAGCTCTGGCAAACACTCGAGTCTGTCTTTATTCCTCACCGTGAAATTCGCCAGGGTCCCCACACGCCTGGCTAAGGGTGGCGTGCGGCAGGGCGAGCCAGTGAGCCCGTGTCCCTTGGTCAGAGCAATTTCAAAGGCGTGCTGCTCGGGCCACAGTGCACGGCCGGGGGCTGGAGAAAGACCTTCTCCCGTGTCAGCCTGCAAAGCCCCTGTCCAGACGCGAGTTCGGAGCAGAGTGGAGCTGGGGGCGGATCAGGTGACGGATTCCTCTTCCCCTGCAGTGACTATGGCTTCGCTACTGCTTTAGGCTGGGTGGGCCTCTTGGTCGCTTAGGGGCTTGTCCACCGAGGACTCTGAAGGCAGAGGGGAGAAGGAGCAGGGCCAGGACGGAGCTGGGAGAGACTTGCTGCAAACAAGGACTTTCTCGAAGACCTCTTTTTATCTTTAAAATTTATAGGCGTGCGGCCTTGCACTCCATGATGCATTTGTGTTTGTTTATTCCTGTTAAAATGTCTCCACAACTTCAAGTAAAATTGCTGTCATTTCCCCTGTGGGTTTGCTTTCCCCAGCACAACAGCATGAACCCCCAGAGGGCCACGCAGCACAGCTGAGAAGGCATTCTCAGGGCTGGTGGTGACTCCTCCTCTCTGGGGAGGTCCCAGCCTGCCACCCGTGGATGCCAGCCAGGTTCACCCCCGGCCCCTGGCCAGGCAAGTCCAGTCACGTCTAAACATCCCTTCTCTAGATCAGGAAGCACCACTCTGTCCAAGCTCCCTGTGTCCATGTGAGGAAGGTGGGGAGGTCCCAGGACGTGGCCCCAAGGCCACACTGTCTGCTACTGACAAAGCCCGGACTGGAACCACGGTTTCGGACTCCCGACCTACTGCTCCCTCTGCCCTCTCTTTCCTCCTCCCTGGGTGGAGGCAAAGGACTGGCAGAGAAGCAAGGGCACTTTCAAGGACTGTGCCGAAGCACCTGCTCAGCAAGCCAGGTGGGCCGGATCGTGTTCAGGTGAGCATTCCACGCCTCTCCTATAACGTGGCGATATCAATGCCAGCACTACACACACCAGAGGGTTGTCTGAGACGGATGCTGGGTATCATACATGCAAGGGCTTGGGAAAAGTAGAAACAACGTGGGGGGTGCCTCTTGAGCCCATCTGTGCTGGGAAGCCTTGGGGGAAGCTTCACCCATTCCACTCATTCCTCCCTCTCACCCTGTCGGCAGCGCTGCAGCACCCGCCTCGGGTAGGTCACATGTGGGATGTCCCTGGAAGCTGTCTCTGTGATGGCGATGGCAAATCTGGCCCATGAACCACATGCCCCAGCACCTTCCTCCAGAGCCAAGGGAAGTCGTAAATCAAGTCTCACGTCACTGGGCTGCCCGGCATGCGTGGCCTTCGCCAGGGGCCATCAGAGCCACCCCCCGGCCCACTGAACTGGCTTCTGAGTTGAAACCCATGCACTGTCCCTATCATGTGCACTTGATGTAAGTCGATTGTAAAGGGTCAATTAGGCAGATGAACTCAGAGCAGCCCCTGCAGTGAGTGGGCACCTAAAAGTCACCAACCCCCACGCCCTGTGCCATAGGCGATTCAAACTAGAAAAGCTCCGATTAATTACAAATGTACTAATGTCATTCTACATTAAATTTATAATACTGTCCTTTATTCCAGTTCCTTTGGCCAACTTGACGCGGTGAAAGTCTTCGTGCCTTTTATGTGTAACTTTTGAAATGGGTTCCGTAGACCCAGGCCTGAACAGAAAAATGATACTCTGCTCGGTATAAACCAAGGAGGCTGACAGAGAGAACTCAGAGGAGGTCTGGTGACAGAATTGAAGTGTAAAAGCAGGAAGGGTAATTGACAAGGTGGATTACTTGGAATGGGCGGTTGAACACTTCAAACCCGAACCCAATAAGCTACTTGAGTGGACTGAGGTTGGGTCTTGTTACTTATCTTACCCATAAATAGATCCTACGCTACTTATAAATAGCTTTACACTTGAAGAGTTTCTGACTGCGCTGTACTAGAGGAGATGGGAGGGGTGGAATAAAGGAGGTAGCAGAGGAACCAGGCCATAAATCAGCGACCTCCCCTCCCCCTCCCCAGCCCACTTCCATTCCCTGAATGTTGGAAGTAGAGCAAGAGTCACACAAGGGACATCCACAAATGGGACGCCAGCAGCGGGGTTTTAATTCAAAGTGTAGTCGAGGACTTAGGATGTAAAGCACCACAGCTTGGTGGTAACCCCTACAAAGTTGAAAGTGAACAGCTGGTTTGATCCTCCCGAAAAAGGTAATGCAAAGCGTCCCCTCATTATTGCAAATACACACATACACCCACCCACACATTCACACATATACCCTCACACACACATACACATGCTCATGGTCACCCGTGGCCCCTCTCCCCTTGCTGGGGACCCTCTACCCACCTTCCAGACTCAGCTGAGGTGCAGACAACATTGGACTAGGAGTCAGACGTGGGTTCCTGTTTTAACTTTGCAACTTGCTGAGCAAATGACTCGGTCACTAAACCCTCCTTAGAGACCACAATTTCATCTGTAACATGGGCTCTTAGAACCACCGAGTGAGAGGATCCGTACGACAATAATTAGCATGGATTGAGCATTTACTGGGAGCTAGCACTTCGCCTGGTTTATTCTCTTTGGTATTTGTTATAACCCAGAGATGTCGAGACACTAGTCCGAGGTTACGGTCAGTGACAAGATGTCAGACCGGAACCAAGCTGCCTGAGTCTGGGGCGCTTCGAGCTTCGATAGCTACAGAGCGCGCTACAGCTGCGGCCCGAAGGTGGAAGGAAGTTTAAGGTCAGTGCTTCCGAAGTTGTGGTCAGAGTCCCGCACTGCCACACAGGCTCTTTGCTCCTTCCCAGATCCCGGTATTACAGGTAGGAGCACCTGCATTTGAATATTCGCTCTACCAAGTGACTCTTACATAGTCCAAAGTCTGTGACCCTTGGAATGAAGAGAAAATCATAATATTTCAGTCCGGCCAAGATGCAGTAACAATAGACTGGATTTATCCTCCTGTCTGAAGCAACCAAAACCGAACAGGACATACGAAATGAGAGTTTATAAGATATCCAGTAACAAAGGTCCATCATGCACAATTTTTTTTATAGGCCATGGCACAGGGAGGAGGAATTCGAGTGATGGCTGTCAGACTCCCAGAGTTAAGGACATGAAGGTAAGAATCGAAGGATAACAAAACGGCTTGCATTCAAAGAACAAAATATCAGAGAGCAGAGGGCTTCCCGGAGAGACCAGCAGAGGATCCCGATCGATTTTTCGGCAAGGTGCTGCCTGGCCTGTATGCATGGTGTGTGGCTGTGTGGGTGTGAAGGAACCACCCAAGGCCGGGCAAAGAAATCTCCAGGGGCAAAGCAGCACAGGGCAAGGGCTTCAACAGGGTCGTCCCATGAAGAAACTGCGGCTGGAGGGGAGGTAGCCCTCGCAGTGCCAAAGGCGTCTGAGAGGCTACGATGGGCTCCAAACCCTGTCCTCCAAGAGTCCTTTTGATCCCACTTCTCCAATCGTCAAAACAGCAGAGTTATAAGAGCTTCGTGGCTCTGAAACACCCTCCTCCCCCTCAGCGCACCCGCAGTTCACGCATCTCCCCGCTGTCTTAGGTCCTCACCCTTCTAGCCTACGTTTCAGCTGAAACAACACTATTTTCTCCACTTCTCCAATTTCCCCCCATTTCGAATGTTCAAGGCCAGTTACGAAAGGGTGGCATTTTGTTGCCGACACTCACTCTGGGCGTATCCATAAAAAAAATCTGTCTTAGGAATGTTTTTCCTTTATTTAAAAAACATGTTCATCACATTCCCTTTGTCATGTTTTACACCTATGTATTTGGTCAGGTCGCAAGACGCTGTGCAAATAAACAAACAAACCGAGCTGAGGAACCACAATGAATTCCAAAATAATTCAAGTCCTTGATGGCATGTTTCGTGTCCACAGGTGTACGACATACGGTAACAACGACGTAAGGGGGAGGCCAAGGCCCTGCAGTGTGAGAAGGTGCCTCCATTCTACTGGACGTGGTGCAGTGCTCACTCTAATTCAACCGAGAAGAAATAAGTATGGTATTTATGCTGTAATTTCTAGCGCAATCACTAAAATACTATTTTTAAAAGATATAGTCAAACACACCAAAGAAATATTAAAATGGAATACTAAAAAATAGAAAAAGAAAACAGGAAGGAGGAAGCCAGGGAATAAGAGAGGGGGGAGAGAGAGAGAGAGAGAGAGAGAGAGAGAACAAATAAAGTGGTAGACCAAAATCCAATACAGCAATTTAAAAGAGATGGTGCCAATTGATTTTTTAAAACTTACCCAATTATATGTTGTCGACAAGAAACTTACTTCAAATATGACATTGGTACATTAAAAGCAAATGAATGGAAAGAGATGCATTATGCAAATACAACCAAAAAAAGCTGGAGTTCATATCAGACAAAGAGGGTCAGAGCCACGACAGTTACCAGTGATAAAGGGAAAACAGTTACCAGTGACAAAGGGAAACGTTACATACTCATGAAAGGGTCAGTTCAGCAGGAGGGCAGACCAATTATAAAAGTATACTTGCACCCAGCAACAGAGCTTCAAAAAGCATGAAGAAAAACTGACAACTGAAAAGAGAAATAGAAACAGACAAATTCACAATGTGTTAGAAGACTTGAACTCCTCTCTCAATAGCTGGTTGAAGTAGTAAAGAGAAAAATCAACAATGTTTCAGCCGTAAAGGTGGCCTCTCGTTCTTCAGTTCTAGCAACACAGAACTGGTAGGAGCACCTGCATTTGAATATTCGCTCTGCCAAGTGACTCTTACATAGTCCAAAGTCTGTGACCCTTGGAATGAAGAGTAAACACAGTTCCATCAACACAGAACTGAAGAACTACGAACCAACTGAATCTAATTGGCATTTAGGAAGACCCCACCCAACAACTGCAAGATACACAAGCACATGCTGTTCAAGTGCACGTGGAACATCACAAAGATAGACCATATGCGGGGTCATAAAACAATTCTTAACAAATTTAAATGAGTTGAAATCATACAGTATTTGTTCTCTGATCATGATGGAATTACATTAAAATAAGTAACAGAAAGATAAGAGAAAAATGTCTAAACACCTGTGAATTAAACAGCACAATTTTAAATAACACATAGACCAAACAGGAAGTCTCCAGAGAGATTAGAACATATCTTGAAGTGAACCAAAAAGAAAAAACAACCCATTTGTGCGATGTGGCTAACACAGTGCTTAGAGGGAAACCGATAGCTTTAAACACTTGTATTAGAAAAGAAAGCCCTCGACCCAACAATATAAGCTTCGACTTTTAAAAACGAAACCAGCAAAAGGAGTGCAAAATAAGACCAGGTTAAGCAGAAGGAAGGGATAAAGATAAGAGCAGAAATCAATAAAACCGAAAGCAGGAAAGCCATGGAGAAAATCAAAGAAAGTGGGAGCCGGATCTTTGAGAAGAACCATAAAACTGACGATAAACCTGTAGCAAGACTGGAGAAATGAAAACAATAACCAGGGTCAAGAATGAAAGAGATATCACTACAAATCTTGCTGACCTTCAAAAGGTAAATAGGCGATGCTACAAACAACTAGCTCTATGGACATATATTTGACTAAATGGACCAACGCCTCAAAAGCCAGAAATGACCACAAGTCACCCAAGATAAAAGAAAGGATCTCAATAGTTCTGTAACTTAAAAAAAAAAAATTAATTTGTAGTTTAAAACCATTGGTAAAAGAAACCTCCAGCTATTGTCACAGGCAAATTCTACCAAGCGCGTAAAGAATAATGCCAATTCGATGCTGCCTCTTCCAAAAAAGTGCCAGGGGAGAAAACGTTTCCCAGCTGTTTTTATGAGACCAGGACTACCCTAATACCAAAGCCAGACAAAAACTGTAATAAATCTGTAGTAAAGCTACAAACCGACACCCCTTAGGAGCAGAGATGCAAAAATCCCCAATAACATGTTATTAGCCAATTGAATCCATAAATTTATATTAAAAAGAACAATACACCATGACCAAATAGAGTTTATCCCAGGAATGCAAAACCAAGTTAAACGAAAAGTTCCTAGATATGGCACCCAAAGAATGATCCAGTCTTAAAAATTGATAAATTGGCCTTCATCAAAATTAAAAACGTGTTCTCTACAAAAGACACTGTTAAGAGAATGAAAAGACAAACTGTAGCCTGGAGTGGGGGGAATTTTCAAATTCCATATGCAGCATAATACTTGTATCCCGAATGCATAAAGGTTTCTTAAAATTCAGCAATAAAAAAACAACCCAATTTAAACATGGGCAAAAGGGTTTAATAGACGCTTCACTAAAGTTTACCATATGGACACGAAGGCGTCCAGCATCAGTAGCCATTAGGGAAACGCGAACGGAGACCACTCGGAGATAGTACTGCACGCCGACGAGAGCGGCTAAAATAAGTAGTGCCGATGACACTGAGTGTTAGAAAGGATGCCGAGTGACAGGAATGCTCACTCGTGGCCGGCGGAAGCGGAAAGCAGCACGGCCACTCTGAAAGACGGCAGGTGGGGCAACTTCTCAGGGGGTTCAGCATACGTGCACCAGGCGACCCAGGAATCTTACTCCTGCGTCTTTACTTCAGAAAAATGAAAACTTGTCTTTACGCAACACACGCATGTTTGTAGCAACCCTAATTCATAATTGCACAAAAATGGAAACAACCCAAATGTCCCCCAGTGCTGAATCAATAAACAAACCATGGTATATCCGTGCAAAGGACTACTACTCGGCCATAAAAAGGAACGTGTTACAGACACAACTGGATGACTCTCCAAGGCATCATGATGAGTGAAGGAAGCCAGCCTCGAAGATGACGCACTGTGAGGTTATAGGACGTGCTTGAAAAGACAAGTCTACGGTGAGGAGGAGGGATCAGAGCTGAGCAAGGGCTGGGGTTGGGGCAGGGTGATTACAGAGGGACCGCGTGAGGGAGGTGTTGGAGGTAACGGATCTGCTGTGCATCCTGATCATGGCGTTGATTAAACAAATCCACAGGAGCACGTAAGTCAGAACTATAGTATTTCAAGTTCTTTACAGTTCCTACTTTCTAATCCTGCAAAAGGGCCTATACATGTGGGCCAGGGCAAAACTTCTTTGAAATCTCCTTTCTCTCCCATCTATTCACATTTCCCCGCCGTTTCTACACCCCTCTCGCCCTCCACCCCCAAATCTCCCCATCCGATGCTAAGGATGACTGGGGGAAGGTGGACCGCCTGCAGTCTTCATCCTGGGGAGGGTAAACATAGTTCACAGTTGTTAGTGTAGAAAAAGTTCCCCACTTCCAATCGTGGGAGACGTTCCAGCTCCCCTAAGCTTTTCCTATGTGTAAATCCTGGAACAGGTTACCGCCCCCCAGACTCCCTCTGTCCCTTTGCTTCCCGGTCTGCATTACAAAGCTCAAAGGAATCCTTCTAGAAAGGCAGGACCTGCAGCGACAATGCGGGGACAAAATGGGCTAAGCTGGCATCCTCTTCAACTGACAAGGAGATGGCAGAGTCGGAAACCCACCTTAACGTTGCCACACACGCGTCCAAATGAGTCCTTCGAAAAAGCCAAGCCGGAAAGATGGACACTTGATAAAATCATGCTGCCGCATGGCCCAGGATGTTTCTAGAATGTGTTAATAGCCTCTAAGCCAGTATGTGCTGCACTCAGATCCCGATAATAACAATAAAGATCAGAGCCCTTTATTTGTATTAAAGAATTTAATCCTCACAATAACTCTGCACAGTAAGTAACTATATGACCCCATTGTGCAGATAAGATGATAAGGCACAAACTTTAAGTAATTTGGCAAAGTTTTTAGGGCTAGTAAGTGGTAGAGGTTGGCTTTGAACCCAGATGGTCAGGCTCCAGAATCCATGCTCTTAACCACTAAGCTATGCCGCCTGTCTGTACATTTCTTTATTTTGTACAAATTATTGGATTTCCCCCAAATCGTATCACTCTACTTGAATTTTAGTTATGTCTAAAGAGTACCCGGTCACCCAAGGAAAATTATCAGCACAGACTACGTTTAGAAGAGTTTGTCACAGGCTCTGGATGTGGCGCAGAAGGAAGTTTCACAGCTGCTCCAGCGAGGGCAGCCCTCCGGGGGTCCATGGACGGGCGGGGTGAAAGAGCTTCCCTAAATCGGACGTCCGCAAACGTCTTCCGTGAAAGGCCAGAGAGTCGACATTGTAGCTTTGCCGGCACGTAGGACTTCCGTCATTTCTTCTTCTCTTCCATCTTTTTCTGTTTGCAGCTTTCTTCCTCTTAATCTTTTCCTCCCCTTCCTCCTCCTCCTTCTTCTTCTGCAACCCTTTAAAAATGTAAAAACTATTCCCAGCCCCCGGGGCAGGACGAAAGCAGGCAGCAGGCTGGCTGGGTTAAGCCCAGAGGCTGGAGTGTGCTGATCCCATCCTAGGTCAACAACTCTCAGATATCTGTCCTTGGACCAGGGATGAGTAGACTCAATGGTGTGGGGTGAACTGGCTCTCACAAACCAAACCCTCATTTGTAGCATTTGCCAATTTCCGTGGTGTAAATAGTCCCACCGTGCCCAGTTTTAAACTACCCCTGTGATGTCACTGAGCCAGGGTGCCAGTGCCAGGCTGCGCCAGCACACCACTTTATAGGCATCACCTGGGAGGCTCCTCAGCAAAGCCTGGAGGGCCTGGTGCTGCCAAGTACGGAAAACACCGCCCTCGTTTTTATGAGGAAACAGTGTGCTGATCCACTCATTCAACAAACGTTTATACGAGGCACCGTGCAAACTTTGGGAACCCAAAGGTGAATGACACACGTCCCCGCCCTGAGGGAGGCCACAAGCCAGAGGAGGAGGCTCCACCCACAGGTACCAACAGTATAAAAACAGACTGATAAGTGGGCTCAGGTGCGGTTCCAGCACAAAGGGGGTGCGCCTAACTCGGGCGCAGGTGTCAGGGAAAGGTCTGTTTGGAAAATGATGTGTGACTTGGAAGTAAGACAAAAAGATGCTTGTGTGACCGTTTGATGCCATGTGGAGCATTTTCTAAAAAGCCCACCTGAGGATCCTCGGACCATCTTGGGAAACACACCTTGGTTTGACAAACTCTTAAAAATAAGAAGTTCGCTTGTATAAAACGGATAGGGAAAGATGACATTTTCTGGACAATAAACAAGCACAAGAAACAAAACCCGACAGACACTTTTTGAGCCCAGTGTGACTGAGTTCTTTATGTACCACCGCTAGGGAAAACCTAAAGCAAAAAGGATGGCTCACCTGGCCTGACTCTGGTCCCTCACATCATAAACCTTTGACTATTTCCCATGAACTTGAACATAATTCCTTGCTTCTGGCCATCCCGGTCCCTGAAGCTGTGCCACGACACTTGGGAGGGTGACTATGGTCCAAGAAAGCAGGTGTTTTTCACCATGAAACGTCTATTGTAAACTTGACAACTTTGAAGATTTTGTAGAAGATTTCTTTAAATGCTCATTGTGTTTTATATTTGGCAAGCCAGCCCTTCTAAAAACTTACTCCACCACATTTTTCGAAGATAAACTTTTACTTTCATTTCCTAAACACTGCAATCGCTGAGTCTTTGACAGAAGATAACTTGAAAAAATTACTTTTTATTGCTCTGTCGGATATTAACCAGTTTTATACTGAATTTGGCTTGATTTCAGCATTCTTCTCCCATTTACTCAATAAACGTTGGCTTCTCACATCTTTAGTGAAGCAGCTATTTTTCTCTCTCCTGGCTCCCTTCTGTGTGAGTTAACTTCAGCTGTGTAATGAAACTCCGAACCAAGTGGCTTAAAACAAGGACCGTTTATTTAGCTCATGATCCCGTGTTTTGGATCGGAAGGGCTTCCGGTCTGGGATGGCATGACCGAGCTCTACTGGGTTTGTTTACACATCTGTAGTCAGTTGGCAGAACACTCAGTCCCTGAATAATCTAAAATCATTTATATGTCCAGCGCCTGGCCGGCCGACAGTCAGGGCAAGATGGACCACTCGTGTCTCAGCATCCAGCAGACCGGCCTGAGCTGTTTGTACAGTAGATGCTGGATTCCAAGAGCAGCAAGTGAGGGCAAGTACCAGTGTGTAAATACTTCTGGAATCCCTGCTTGTGTCTCATTTGTTATCATCCAATTGGCAGAAGCACATCACGGCTGCGCCGGATGGGAAGGTGTAGACACATTGGAGTGTGGCTATACTGGGGACCATCACTGCAACAACCTACCCCACTTCACCCGTGAGCTGAATAAACATTTGGCATACGCTCACAAGTGACTATGTCTAAGAATTATGCTTTTACAAGATGATGAGGGGATCCAGCATAAAGATAGGGGTCATAGAAGAGAAGGGGCAGCAAAGGGAGGTGAACTCCAGGCGGAGGGAACAGCGTGTGCAAAGTCGTGGAAGTGGGACAGAAAAACCCGCTCCAGAAAACTGCTCACTGCGGCTGGAACAAAAGGCACGGCTGGCACACCTTGATTTAAACTTCTGTTTTATCCAGATGTGCTTTTATTTAAACATGAAGAGGTAGGCTATCCATGGCCAGACCGTTGTCAAATGAAACTGTTTTTGCTTTTGCGACTTATTTTTGCCTGCTGAAAAGGTCGGCCAGCCTGGACTTGCCTGACCCAGAAGAAGGGAGACCTGGTCTTAGGTTGACTGAGGATCAGATCTAATAGGCCATCGTGGTCTATAAAGAAAGGACCTGTTTCTGGGGGAAGGAAGGAAGATTTAAAGGGAGCTACTAGGAAGAAGGAAAGAGAGGGATTGGCAGGGAGTTGAGTAATGGTCCCAGGGAAATGCCCCGGAGCAGGGAGGACTTGCCGCTGGAAGAGTTGGGGTGGGAGAACCCGACAGAAGACTGCAGTGAACACCTTTGTCCGAGAGTCCAGGAGCTTAGCCGAGTTCCACAGCAGAGTGATGCAGTGGAGACCCAGCATCTGCTCAAACCGAACAGCCTCCCAGCCTCAAGCCACACCCCGTCACTCCTCAAGCTGTTCCTCCCATTGGGTTCAGTGAAGGCATCACTTGGTCAGCATCCGACCATTTCCCCAGAAACCTCTTTCCTCAGTTCCAACCCGAGTGCTTTGTCAGGACAACCCACACTCTGTGCCCCTACGTGCCTACAAGCCCAAGAATAGAACCACTGGGGACCTACCCTGTTAGGGAGACAGTGGGGTGAGGGGCACCCCCTTCCCTCTACATCTATTCCTCAGTGTCTGATAGAGTAAAATAAGAGTGCACTGAATCAGCTAAGGAATCCCTGGGCCCGCACCGCCGTAGGAGATTTTGCAGGAGAACACGGACCACTCCGACGCCCGCCCGCACCCCAGAAACAATCACGGCCGTTTCCTGGGTGTGTCTACACACACTGAGCCATAACACCCACAACTGTATATTTCAGATGTGTTTTCAAACAAAGAAACTTACAGGAAAACTTGATAAAAATTGCCAGGTTCGTTCTATGAAAGGACTGAGTGATTTTAGGTGAAGTAACTAGAGCACAGGGGCGAGCTTCAACAACAGCGGGACTGAATGATTTCGCTTCATCGCCAAAGTCACTCTTACGTAGTTGCAGAAAGCAAAAGTGTCAGTCAGTTTCTCCAGTGACTGCCATGACGTCTCGGTCCCCGCCTTCTGATCACAGAGGGGAAAGAAAGCAGGGAGACTTGCAAAGAATGGGCCCCTGGGAGCAGAAAATGAGATTCTCCCCCTTAGACCTTAGAACAAGGCAGGAGGGAGGGGCAGAGGAGGCCAGGCTGACGGCCCCCCAGGAGCTGATTCGGTCTGCAGAGGAGCTGAGCAGGCCTCCCCCGGGTTCCCCACCTGCAAGCACAAAGCTCTTTGATGTTGCTCTGAAATCTGAGCGGGCAGAACTAACTCCGGGCCCCACCGTGAGGATCTGTGTTACGATATCCGGAAGTGTCGGGAAAGGGGGGACCCAAGAGGAGCCTCTGGGCCCAATGCAAACCACCACCTGGTTGTGCAAAGACAGCGTGAGAGGGCATTTAAATTCGTATCCTGATATGAAACAGATGGCGCCAGCAAATAATATTATTTTAACCAAAGGGGGCAAAACGTGTTCTGTGACGACACCTTAGCCCAGTGGTTTTCAATCTTTTTTGTCTCATGGCACACATAAACTAATTACGAAATTCTGCAGCGCAACAAAAAAACATTTTTTTGCCAATCTGACAAAAATAACAGGTATAGTGTTGATTCATTCACACCAGATGGTTAATGTTGTGTTGACGGTTGTCATCATTTTATTTGACAATCTCAGGGAAAAGAGGTCGGTGTCCCTGACTGAATGCTAGTCAGGTAGGGCTCGTTTTAACAATCGAAAATCCCTGCCTTAGGCAACCGGGTCATGGATCAGACACCACCTAGTGTCCGCTCCTGGAATTACAAGCGCAGGCATTCCTGGATGCGGCTACTTTTGCAACGCTAAGTCATGAAGGACTTAACCACTGTGGACACCACTCATTCACAGGGTCACCAGGAGTCAGGGCAAGACACCCAACAACAATGCATGCCCTGCAGCTTTTGTTTCACTGTGACCTTGCTGCAATTACACACCCACCTCTGGTCTTATTTTTCATCCTCCACAAAGGACTAGCACAAATAATGCTAATGATATTTCCTTGCATTCATTTAGCCTTTTGAAATTTGCAAAGCCCTTTCGCATAAGTGACCTCAAACCAGGGACGGGAGGTAGGCAGAAGGGTGTAATGATCCTCTTCTTACCAAGAAGGAAAATTGAGGACCAGAAAGACAAAGAAAGCTCCTTGAGGTCAAAGATGATCTAACAACAGAGCAATGCCATCGCCTGCCAGCTCCAAGCCCAGTGCCGTTCCCTCTGGTCCCCATTCAAGTCCCTCGATGCACACCCCACAGGCGCAGAAAGCAAAGGAGTCCAGGCCTGACTGCCGCTGGAGTCACCGGCAGGGCTTCAGAAACATACCAGTGCCTGGGCCCCACACCCAGAAACTCTGATTTAACCAGCGGGGGTAATCCCTTGCCGTCGGCATTTTGTAAAGTTCCCCAGAAGAGGCTAACATGCAGACGGGGCTGAAAACCACTGCATTTGAGAAATAAAACAGAAGGAGATAAAGTGATTATGCTTACGTCTCAGAGAGCTGTATCGTCAAGAACACACCACACACACCAGATGCCACCGTGAACATCACAGGATCCAGCACTGTCCTCTGAATGCCCTTCTCAATTGCGCAGGCACACCAGACACGCTCACAAAGACACACGGACATACAAACACACACAGAGACATGAGCACGGACACACATGCAGAGATACACAGACACACACAGGCACTCACATACCCATGTGACTTCACAATATATAGGGGACACCTGTTTTTCTGGATTAAGGCTCAACCTCCTTCCTAAATAATTAAGGGAATTATCCATATTAAAGGGGATCCCCAGGGTTACATGGCATCTTTGCATTTCTCCGATGCTGTTCATCACTTATGTCAGATAAAGGGACTCAGGAGAACCCCCAAACCCCAGCCAATTCCCTGCTGTCTCTGACAGAGGACTGAAGCATTTGGAAAGTTCTCGGGTCAACCAGTTCATGCCACCCGGGAAGAGGTGTCCCCCAGATCTGTCCACACAGAAAAGCAGAGCAACTGCATTTCCTGAACTTTGGTCAAGTCACGCAATGCTTTCTGGACTTGGCGAAGCCTGGGTTAAAGTCAAGTCTACAGTCCAACACCTGCTGTCCCCCTCAGACCTATCTGACCAAGCCGAGTCGGCTATGACCAACCTTGCATAGGAGCCAGTGATGCTGGCGTTAACAGTGGGGCGGGGCGGGGGGGTCGCTGTGTGCTCACACCTAGTCTCAACTCTACGCCCAGGGCTAGGGGACAACTCTCTCATTGAGGGCTCGGGTTCCCTAGGCATGAGCGCACAGCACTTACTCCCTCGTCCATTCATCCACTCAGCATGTATCTATCCGGTACGTGCTGTGTGCCAGGCTCTAGATATAGGGCAGTGAACCCAGCAGATAAAGTCCCTGCCTTCATGGAGGTTTCAGACAAGTCAGATGGACAGACAGAAAACAAGACAAAGAGCAATGCACATACACCTCGGCTAGCAATTAATGCTAAGAGAAGACACGGTGAGAAAAGGACAGAGCTCAGAACTGGAATATAGGATAGAATGGATGAGAAACTGATGCCTGAGTGAAGGTGCAGGTGGTGGGAGGGGCCGCGTGCACGTGTCTGGGAGAGGACTAGACCGGTAGGTTCAAAGGTCCCAAGGTGGCAGTGGGTCCCGGGAGTTCAAGGAGCAGTAAAGAGATGAGGGCAGAGGGAAGAGGAAGCAGATCACTGGGGACTTGACAGCCCTGCAAGACCTTTGGTTTTGACTCTGAGTGAGATGGGAGACCTGCCGAGGAAAGGGGGGTGGTGAAAGGAGAGAAAAATAAAGAGAAGAAAGGGAAGAGAGCATTAAACACCCCCAATGGTGTTCGGTCTTCTCTGTGTAGCCTCCCCATCCACGTTTCTCGGCTTCTTCTCCTGGCCTGCCGGTGCCTCAGAATGTCGGAGCAAGCATGGCCCGTCTGACTGTGGCCACACTCTTCACTGCCCAGGAGACACCTCACTGCATCCAGAGCTGGACCTGTCCCATGGGCCCTGACCTTTCTTCTAATGGGCCAATCCTGCTGGGGGTTAGAAGGAATGGTCCCAAGAAGTAAAGGGGCTAAAGGGTCTTTTATGATCTAGCTGGGGCTCCATTGGCCGGGTTTCGCTTTGCGTGGGAGGCTGGGCGGGGAAACCAGGTGGGGAAGCCA